>CAXHWN010002757.1:0-197500 GCA_964020975.1 Hermodice carunculata | reverse complement strand
TAAACGTAGGTCTTTGATTCAGACCAAGACCTCATGATGCATATTGTTTGTTTAGCGTTATTTTTTACTCCGAAGAAAATTAATTCTCCTTTTTTTTGTTTCTCATTGGCAATTTTCGATGTTGAAGTATATTGCTTTACTTAAGGGTATTTTAGTGAAAGGATTGCGTTAAAATCCAATAAAAAAAACAAAAAACAAAGAAAGTAAAAAACAAACAAACAAAGCAAAACAAAACAAAAAAAACAAACAAACAAACAAACAAACAAACAAACAAACAAACAAACAAACACCCCAGCAGATCTAGAGACGACCAGATGGAATTCTGAATTACTTGACTTAAATTGTTTGTTTGAAAAAAAATTGTTTCTACCTTAAGTTTATTTACATCAACTTTTGTTCTGCATGTGACTTATAAGAAGGAACAGATTAATAGAGACTTCTGTGCTGGAACATTTACAAAACATGGGATGTCATTTAGTTGGACTTTGTGTGTGTGTGTGTGTGTTTTCGGAGAATGTATTGTCGTGACCGATGATACCATATAGGTATGACTGAAGGAGAGAGTGAGAAAGTGCTTCTTTGTATGATAAATTTTATGTTTCGGAATTCACAGTTCCTCTGTTCAAATTTTCATGTGGCATGTGCGATTATACCCAACACAGTGTGACACCCAAGGACCCGTCCAGACCGTTGTGCAGTATACAGTTATGTCAATAGTGACAGGGTTCAAATCTTGTTCTAATCCGTTGTAAATGCATTTGGCTAAAGTGGTACACATCAATGTGAAATTACAAGTACAATCCTTCATATTTAAAGAAAAATAAATTCGTTATATTGTCGTCGGGAAATATCTGTTGGTAAAATTCTCTGTCGGACGAGGCTCTGAACAATGTATTGCAACTTCCCACACGTGATATGCAGACAGAGAGAGAGAGAGAGAGAGAGAGAGAGAGAGAGAGAGAGAGAGAGAGAGAGAGAGAGAGAGAGAGAGAGAGAGAGAGAGAGAGAGAGAGAGAGAGAGAGAGAGAGAGAGAGAGAGAGAGAGAGAGAGAGAGAGAGAGAGAGAGAGAGAGAGAGAGAGAGAGAGAGAGAGAGAGAGAGAGTACAATTTTACGGAAATACAGAACAGTCAAGTTCATGAGAAAACTTTATAGTGGCCAAAGAAAATTGATGAAGCATAGATTAACAAAAATCTTTGACATCGTAGACAATAACAGCTTGATAAGTAACAGAAGTCACGGACACGTCTTCCTCGCAATATGCACAGTCAAAAGCTGCCGGTGCAGACAAAATTTTATCTCGAAGTTAGCCAGAAACATAGTTGATATGCCCTTTTGTTCTCTCTCTCTCTCTCTCTCTCTCTCTCTCTCTCTCTCTCTCTCTCCTCTCTCTCTCTCTCTTCTCTCTCTCTCTCTCTCTCTCTCTCTTCTCTCTCTCTCTCTCTCTCTCTCTCTCTCTCTCTCCTCTCTCTCTCTCTCTCTCTCTCTCTCTCTCTCTCAAGTTGCCGTCGTCTATTACTGATCTTAATTAACGGCACATTTGTCCCTTGAGTTTGATTACCTACCCCCCCCCAAAAAAAATCAGCAAGCGGAGCGGTTATAATATGATAATGATACTCAGATTCAAACTTGACAGATTACAAACAGGACTGATAAAGTATCCATGACGACTTGAATATAACCACTTCAAAGAAATGGGCGGCTTCTTTGATCTTTTTTTTCGGCACGTTCGACAATTGGGCACTGATCTTTGCCTCAGACCTGTTCAGAATGAATGCAGCAACGTCATCATCCCTTGCACGCCCAAGGCTGACCTTGTCCTTCTTTTACAACCCGCTATCGCTCCATATTTTCAACACCGATGAAAACTGTGTGTGCCTGTCTTATTTTGTCACGCTCGGCGCAGGCACATTTCTTTTCGCTGTCATGGGCGTAATTTTCATGGTCCCATGATCGTCCTCAACTTCACAAGCAGACGAAATGCCGGCTCAGACCGAAAACATAAGCTGTACGCATGCGCGAGATCTGTATGTAAATGACCCAAATGACGTTGTTGAGGAATTCCCTGCCACACTGTGTTTGAATATTCATTGTTCCATCGGTGGCTCACCGATGGAAGTCGCAATGATTTAACTCCCAAAAAACTCAACAACGCAACAAACAACTTCAGAAGGAAAACATGGGTGTTATAGTGGTTGATTTCCACATTCATTGCACTAAAGTTGGATCATATTGATAATTTGGGTCAACTACGTCGCGGAATGCAAATTTTAAAAAAGGTGACCTTGATTTTATGTTGAACGTTGCGAGACCTCTTCAGTCTGTGCATCTCAGGTCAGTTGAGCACAAGACTGTCACAGTCTTCTAGTTGTTTGTTTTGTTTACATTGCTTTAGCATCAAAAGAATGAAAATAAAAAAAACAGGTTGTTACCTATCAACATTCTAGTCTATCATGTTTATGTAAGTAAATCTTTTTATGATCAACATCCTTCATCCAACTTGTTCATTACCATTTAAAATTTTTTAATAAATGAATGTATCATATTTTTGCCAAGTTTCAGGGTTAAATTTACTATGGAAAATGTTGCCTTCAATTCTTTCAATTTGTTTAAACATAAGACACAAATCACTGTTTTACATAAAGGATTGGACCAGTTCTGCTAAGTGATATAAATGACTGTAACAGTGCATGCCACATTGTATAGTTCTGCTAATACCAGCTTCATCTTATTGATGGCAATGAATATTTGTCATTTTTCAGAGTCAAATAACCCTCATGGATCTTCCAGTGTTCAAAGCCATAAAGCCTGATGTAAGTGCAACAATTTGCCTGCTAAACACACCAACCACCTGTAGGAAACACAGATTGGTTTGTTTTGGAGGAAAATAGTTAATACCAGTGATCATAAATCAGGAATGATAACAGTAGTTATCAAGTGCCAAAATTGTTTTGTGCAGATAAATGTTTCATGTCTTTATTCCCCGTTGTACTTGAGATCAGTTAAAAAACACGGCTACTGAAAGATGCTAGTAATCAATAATTCATCTTTGGCTGCAGTCTTAAAACAACTTTAGATAGATTTCAAAGTTAAATTTAGGATGAGATAGTTTGTAGATGTGGATAATATGGAATGCAGCTAACAGCTTTTAAAAATGAGACATTTTATGGTATGTTATTTTTATATGGGGTATATAGATTACTTTTACAGATGGAATATACTAGATAATTTTTACACAGGGGTAAGATTATTTTCATAGGACAAGAGTAGATTATTTTTATAGAGCAAGCATAGATTATTTTTAAAGAGGGGAGCATATATTATTTCACTTACATTTGCAGGAGCTTACCAGTTGTGCCTGGACAACCAAAGAGAAGCTGACCAAAGCACCTAATGTGGTCTCCTTCACACGCAGGTTCAATCATGTAAGTTAAAAAAAAAAAAAACGAAAAAAAAAAACTAGCCAAGCTGTGTGAACATTGTGTTATGTGCTGAGGGTTGGCCTTAAGTGTCTTGTGTGATCAGTAAGTAGTGAGGTGGGTAATATTAAAGTGGCAGCATCCATCATATGCTGACTGTGTGAAGGACACGTTGACAGTTGATCAGGCCACAGTTGACATGTCATATGCACATGACAGGTCTGTAAGTGCTGGTCCCATTTATTACCTTAATTGGCTGAAATGATCAGTAAGTAACCTTTGTCTTCATTGCAGATACCTAATACTTGAGTGTGGATTTTATGCTGTCATTATTTAGTGATTAACTTTGCCCTGATTTCCTGATGACAAGGACCCAGTGTGGTTCTGCAGACTGATGTATTACGACAAGGACCGAGTGTAGTGCTACAGGTTAATACATTACATGGACCCAGTGTGGTCCTTCCAGCTGATATGTTGGGACAAGGATCCAGTGTACATGTAGTTCTGCAGGTTCATCTATTATGACAAGGACCCAGTGTAGTTGATATTAAGACAAAGACCCAGTGTGGTTCTGTGGGCTGATGTGTTACCAGTATATGATCCCTGTCCAGATAGGGTGTAACTTTGTGTGTTATCTTGTGCCCTTTGCATTTGGGTACCTCATTAGTCACATGATGTCAGCAGATATCACAGGTAAAAAAGCTAATGCACTCAACAACTTCCATAACTTGTGACAAATTTTCTCTTGGTTGTTTCTCAAGGAAATATACTGTGTGGCTATCCCCCAAATTTGTAGCAAATCTGATTGAAATATTTTGTGTGAAGTGCCTGCTGGTTGCCTGCTCTACCAGCTGATGCCCACAGAGTTTTGAATTGTTCATGTTTATTAGTCCCCCGCCCACTTGGTGGGGGACTATAGGTTTGCACCTCGTCCGTCCGTCCTTCCGTCCGTCCGAAGCTTCTCCGGGCCATATTTCCAACACCATAACACCCACAGCTACCAAATTTAATGTGTTTGTACTTCCTAGGATAGAGGTGTATGGTGTGCCAAAAGTAGGTCACTAGGTCAAATATCTGGGTCACAATACATATGTATGAAAAATCTTGTCCGGGCCATAACTTTTTTGTCCTTTTACTTAGAGTCATGAAATGTTACACAAATGTGAAGCTTAGTCTAAGAAAGTGTCATAAAGCAAAACTAGGTCACTAGGTCAAATATTTGGGTCACCACGATATGTAAATATACAGAAACAAATTTTGTCTGGCACATATCTTCCCTATATTAATGCTACCTCTTCAATTTTTTTATGGTGGGTAGACCTTAGGTAGTAGCTGTGCATAGGCATTGTTTTGTGTGGCTAATTACTTGCATTAATTAATTATTTAACAAAGTTCGTTAAGCAAGACAAATTTTGTCCGGGCCATATCTTCTAAACTATTAATGCTAGCCCTTTGAATTTTTTGTGGTGGATAGACCATAGGTAGTAGGTGTGCATAGGCATTGTTTTGTGTGGCTAATTACTTGCATTAATTAATTAGCAAAGTTCGTTAAGCAAGACAAATTTTGTCCGGGCCATATCTACTAAACTATTAATGCTAGCCCTTTGAATTTTTTATGGTGTGTAGACCTTAGGTAGTAGGTGTGCATACGCATTGTTTTCTGTGGCTAATTACTTCCATTAATTATTTAATTAAAAAACTTCATTAAGCAAGCTCAAGATACAATACAAATTTTGTCCGGGCCATATCTTCTAAATATTTGATGCCAGCCCTTTGATTTTTTTTATGTTGGGTAGACCTTAGAGGGGATATGGTAATGGGCACCGTCCGTGTGTCCGTCCGTCCGTCCATCTGTCCATGATTACTGTGGGCGGGGGATATGGCTAGCGTCAGCGGCTACTTGTTTACCATTGATGTCTGTGGTTATCATTACAGGTTAATTTTTGGGTGCAGAAGGAAATCTTAAGTGCTCACTCATTGAAGAACCGGGCAGAAGTTTTAGCACACTTTATTAAGATTGGCAAGGTGAGTCGGCCAGAACAGTACTCCACAGGTAAAAATACTTGTGCCTGCTAAACTGCCTGGTCCTGTCTTGTGTACTGCATTTCACAGTACAGAAAACAGCTTAATCAGAATTACAGTGAAACCTCATGATAACGACACTCATATATCTGACATAGTCATTATAAATTAATGACACATTCATTTATCTTACATTTTCAGTTATCGGACACATTTCTTTGGGAACAGATGGTATCATTATAATGAGTTCTCACTGTATCAGTATTGGAGGTCAATTCTGAATTATTACCTGGTTACAGTTGTGCATGGTAGACACAGGCTGATGGCATTGATCCAGAACAGGCCAACTGAAGGTAGTGACTGTTTATTTGTGTTACAAGTGCCTTTGCCTGTGGCCAGGTAACAAATTCAACTGATGTCAAAGGAGGTAATGTGTAAAAGGGGAAAGAACATCCATTTTAAACATGTTTCGACAAATGTCCAAGTTACCTAAGGCCTAACAAAAATATGTATGTGTCATCTCGGACGACTGGTAGGGCCAAATGAAAAGCGTGAAGAAACTGGTACAAAATGATATTTTATTCCTCAATACCGGTTGGGCTTGAAACATCTGACGTAAAACAGTAGACACTTGTTTTGACAAACCCTTGCGCCTTAAACCATTTTCACCATTTAAACAGACATACCAATGTATGACACACGCCCCGTATGTCTATACCATAGAAGTGTATTATGTCATTCCAATGCATGTATTAAACCATTCCAACAGTTGTATTAAGCCATTCCAACGGATTAAAGGGAATATACTGAGCCCATTATACTTTATCCCAGCCAAACCTTCCTGACAGAGAAGTTAAGTAAACTCTAGGCTATGAATTAAGTAGCACGGCTAGTTGGACCTGTCAAGCCCCCCTGTTGAGTGAAAGATGGAGCTTAGGGGGGAAGGTTGCCCCAATAGTAGATACAGGTCCGAAAGTATCATTGGGTATTTTACCCCTCCGCCTTATGAGACCGACCGGTATTGTCGTACCCTGTGTCCGTCCGTCCATCTGTCTGTCTGTCTGTCTGTCTGTCTGTCTGTCTGTCTGTCCGCCACATTGTTTTACCACCATAACGTCAGAAATTTTTGAGACAGGACTTTCAAATTGCACATGATATTACAGGCCTATATGGCCTACTTTGTGTGTAAGCATAACGGACCTTGACATAATTCTCAAGGTCACACAGTGGTCACATGTGCTAAGCAACACTACCACTCTAACTATTGAAAGCCTGCATCTAGCAATCTAAAGCTTACACACAAGAAGCTTCATAGAGTGATGTATAAGCCTATTGAAAATCGAGTTCATAGCTCTATATTTGACCTACTTTTTGAGGTCAAAGGTCAAGTGCATAATGGTAGTATTGGTATAAGTAAGGAAGTTTTTAAGTCAGTTACATGAAATTGTATACACGCATGTATCACAACCAAAGAATGTGTCATGAATCAAAAGTAGGTCACTAGGTCAAGCGTCTGGGTCACAGTGACCTATTCATTGAAATTTTGTTTACCACTATAACATTAAAAATTTTTTAGACAGGACTTTCAAATTGCACATGATAGTACACTCCTATATGGCCTACTTTGTGTGCAAGCATAGTTGACCTTGATGTAATTCTCAAGGTCTCACAGTGGTCACATGTGCTGAGCGACGTTAACATTCTAACTATTGAAAGCCTGCATCTAGCAATCTGAAGCTTACACACAAGAAGCTTCATTGAGTGATCTAGAAGCCTATTGAAAATCAAGTTCATAGCTCTATATTTGACCTACTTTTTGAGGTCAAAGGTCAAGTGCACAATGGTGGTATTGGTATAAGTAAGGAAGTATTTAAGTCAATTACATGGAATTTTATACACACATGTATCATAACCAAAACCTGTGTCATGAATCAAAAGTAGGTCATTAGGTCAAGTATCTGGGTCACAGTGACCTATTCATTGAAATTTTGTTTACCCACTATAACTTCAGAAGCTTTTGAGACAGGACTTTCAAATTGCATATGATAGTATGCCCCAAAGATAGGTATATGGCAGTTGGGAAGCGTTTTTCACCATATGGCTGGCACAACCAGAGTTACATTCTGTGTAATGTGAATTGGATAACTGTAACAAAACATATTTTTTTCAAACAAGACATGGATTTTGTTATTAACCCTTTCCCCCTCAAACTGGCCAAAACCGGCTGATGGTCAAATGTCCTCTGCTTCTGAGAAATGTACATGAGGCTTATCAAGATCACCTGCCCCAGGTCAACAGCTTTCCTTGGCATGGGTTGGGCACTAAGTGCCCAACCCATGCCAAGGAAAGCTGTTGACTCAGTTTTAAGTCAAGGGGGAAAGGGGTAAATGTAATTTATTATAGTAACCTGTATTTATGGTTATTGACATGAAACCTGATAAGCCACTTCCTGATTTTGACTACTATGGGACACTATTCCTATTCACTTACAGCAAAAGAGATTGAAGGTGGCCGAAGGGTACTGCGTTCTTTGAACGGTATTTTTATATAAGGGGTAATTGATGTTACTCAAACAAGAGCAACAGTCTATTGCCACATCTTCTGCATAGGTCTGAAAAAAAACACCCACACACAATGCAATCTCTCTATGCTCCATGCCAATTGCAGTCGCCATCTATGTCTAAAATTTGACCTTACGTTATCACTGTCATCCCATTTCATGCCAATTTTTTTTTTTTTTAAAAATTCAAGGCTTCAACAGCCAATGGATTTAGCAACAGGTCATGAAAAACCTTCAGCATGTTTCACAGCCTTGAATTCCCATAATGCTTTCTTGAGGTGGCAGTTGCTTGTCTTTACCTTACAGTTCATACAGGTGGCATGCTTGAATTTAAAGAATGTAGGAACGTGAGAATGCATAATATAATACAAGTTCTTGCTTATTATGAAAAGAATTAGTGAAATTATTCTGACAGTCCCAACTTCTGAGGAAACAGAAAATTATGACTGACATTGTCAGGAAGAGAAGGTGAACTATAGGACATGTAGGCTGATCTAGTTACCATGACAACTTTATGGTTACGCTGTACTTTCCTCTTTTAATGCTCCTATCCACTTAACCCTTTCCGTGCCAAGTGCCATTAAAGTTGACTTAAAACAAACTGCTGTCAATAATGATAAAGGTGTTAGATTCATGTTCCTTTGTTTCAAATACTAGCATGCCTGTAGTTACATAAAATATAAGTCAAGGTTAACAGCTTTCATTGGCACACCATGATGACCACATTGTGCTCAAGGTGTACCAAGGAAAGCTGTTGACTCAGTCCAAAATGTGGCACTGAAAGAATTAATTCACTCGCAAGACTCCAGAAATGCCAAAATGATAAAAATGTTCTGAAGTTTTACCTTTGATGATGTATATATATTAGAGCCTGACCGAAACCGAGCAACTGAACCTAAGCTTTTCGGGTTTCAGAAGCCTGGCTCAAGTTCGGCTTGTACAGTCACTAAAGGTTCCTGTTCGGTTATCACTGTCAATTTTTGCAATGAAATCAAATAAGAAGGTCACTGAGGTTACTTTTCGTACTTGTATACACCTTAAAAAATGCAACAAACGCTATTTTGCAAGTAAGTGTGTCACATTGGTTGCATTAATCGCCTGAATTACATTAACAATAGTAATGCCCCAGTGCAAAAGGGTAACAGCTACAAACCCCTGTTTAAGAAGAGCTTTAACTGAGCATTCTAAGATGTCCAAGTCTATTTATGGCATGTTTGAATTGCATATATTTATGGCATCATACATACCTATACACTACTACATGGGTAATTGTCCGAAAGGACAAGCCTCTCCAATTAATACCAACAGAATTAAATTTCTGGTCCAGCTGGTTCATGACACGATGCACTGCAGCGCCACCTATAAGCAGTCTCGGTGTTACATAGCCTCGGTCACGCACTTCAGTTCATCTCTTTTGGCATTCGCCATTTTAGTTGATTTTATCAGCTCAAGAGATAGTCTCTCATGTTGCTTTTCGTAAGCAGCGTTAGCCCTTCTGCATTTTCGGTTTGGCTAAGTTCAGCCTTCTGAACATTACTGTGAAGTTATTTTGCAAGTCTCACTAGTTTTCATGGAAGTAAGCCGAGGTCTTGATCCTCGATAGAGCAGTTGGCCACCATTATACTGTAATGATGAGTGGACCGCGTTTGTAGGTCAGGCGCATGCGCGACTCCATCTCTTCGTAAGAATGGCGTCGGAACAGTCAACAAGACAGTATAGGATGGACGGCAAGAAGCATTTCATATGGCCAAACTCCGTGGCATAAAATATTCCAGAGTCTCACCCTGCAACATCTGTGCTTTGTGGCCGGAAAAGAGGTGGCAGGCAGTGGCGTGGTTGGAACAGAAGTCAGCACGCAAGAGGGCTTTGCGAGCTGCTTCAGGGACTCGCACCGATGAACATCAGGCTATGGTGCGAGAGCCCCGGACCCCACAGCCCCGGACCGTACAGCAGGCACTGGCAGCGGTCCAGCCCATAGGGTCACCTGCAAGGTTAGTGCCATTTACTTTAGGAGCTACAGCTCCATCCATCCGTATGGGTGTTGGGCACACCACAGTAGCGGGTGCCAGTGCTAGGGGACCAGGCATGGCCCGGACCGTACTGTCTCCGGCTGGAGCAGTACCTCACACCAGTGTGGACCAGACCGTGTTACACAAAAGTGTAGACCGGACCGTTAGCTTGGACCGGACCGTGTCTTGGCCCAGCCATACTGCGTCCCACACGGATCTAACCACAGCTGGGGTTGTTCATTCATCAGTGGGCAGTCCTGTGAGCGGGCTTCACGGGTCCGCCTCGACCGTAGCACAGCCGGTATCGGAGCCCGTCCCGGTATCGGCAATCACTGTGCATGCCTTAAAGACTACTGAAGCAGCAAATGGAGCTTCTTATGCCCACGATGCTGCAGGGGATGTTGCCCTGCTTCATGACTGGTGTGGCCCCCACAGCCACTGTTACCAGAGAGGCAGACTTGGACCCGGTACGGCCCCTTCCGGAGGTGGCACTGTTACCGCTTCAGTCGGACCCGACCTGGGTGGCGGGTATGGAGTCCCAGATACCAGGGACGGGCTCACAGAAGCATAGGTCCCGTAGTCCGAGCCCACGGTCCCCAGACCATGGCAGGAGCCGGCATAAGAAACACAAGAGGCACAGGAAGCACCGGCGCTCGGATAAGTCCAAGTCCCCCCGGTCCTCTGACAGGAGTGGAACACCGGGCGGTTCCCTTCATGAGGAACCAGTGGATAGACCTAAGGTGGCCAGTGTGGTGGTAGGTCCACCCCCCGGCCAACACGGTATGGGACAACCCTCTGACACAGTCACGGTTGGACCCTGCGGACTTACGCCACAGGATTGGGCCTAAGTCTAAGGTAGTCGTCTCCAAGATGGTGGATGACAGGCCCGTCATCTCATATGATGATGAGGTTGTGGAGACCCCGCACAGTGCGTTGCCTACGGCAACCCCTCGTATTGTCTGGAAGCGGTCCGGGCAGCCTGTGTTACCTGAGGCACTTGCACTGACACTTTTGCCCCCGGACACTACCCCGGCAGCAGTAGAGCTTCAACCTGCAGCTGAGACAAGCATGAGTCCGACAGCTGCCCCTCCCACCGGGTCCGGGCCCCTGGCCCTGGTGCAGCCTTTTGAGGACGACATGGACCTGGACCCGGAGGAACCGGAAGCTGGTGCCTCCTGTCATGGTTCACAGCAGGCCTAGGAGTCCATTCTAATGGACGAGGCCCTTACAACGAGCCAACTCTCTGATGGGCCCTCACTTCCGGAGTCTTCTGACTTAGGGGAGGAGGAAGATGAGGAAGAGGACGCCAAGACATGGCAGTACTCTCGATTTGAGTCAGAGCATTTTCCTTCCGGCGAAACCACCAAAGACTTGTTGGAACACCTAACAGGGGTCTCACAGAAGGCCGCGGGCGGGTAGGAGAGGCAATTGGGATAGATCTACGGAGTCAGACCCAGGGGGTCCTCCGGAACTGCCGCATCACTCCTTTGCCCAAAATGTAGCTTTGGTGGTGGATCACTTCCAGCGCAATGGGCTAGGCACTCCAAAGAAGCTTAACGCTTCCAAGCCTATGCCCATGTCTTATACGGCGAGGCGTGAAGACAAGATGGCTCTTCCCTTTAGTGCCTACGTGGTGGAACAGATGAGAGAGCAAACCAAGGGTTTAGCTCGAAAGCCGTTTGCGACCCAGATTACTTCTACAAATCTGGTGTCTAAAGACAGTACCGCACTGCCAAGGAGCCTTAATGTTCCGAAAACGTGTGGGATTCAGAGCCACGGGAAGTCCAGCCCAAGTTTGGGCAATACTACCAGGACAAGGACAAGAAAGAGTCAAACCTGGGGGTCTATGTGAGAGACCAAGTCCTTAAAGTCCTTATTAAAGACACGAGGTTGACGGTCCAGGCCCTTTCGGCCTCGGACGTCGAGGCGGTCACAGTGTCAGGCATTATGGCCAGGTTAGCTAAATGCACAGACCTCTCTCCGATGGTGCGACAGATAGTATCTCACGTCACGCAACTAGAGGCCTCACGTGCAGATTCTCTGTGGGCGGCGATGGAGAGTTCCATTCGCCATGAGGCCAACCTCACTTTGCTCCAGAGAGCGGAACACTTGAGGAATACAGTATTCAGTGACAGGCTGCAGAATAGGCTGTATTCCTCACCGCTCCGTCGAAGCAGTCGATCCTACGTCAGGACTCAGCTTTGGTCCTGATGCTTTGTATGGACTTGGGATTGATAGTGAATTATTCCAAATCCATGTTGGATCCGTCCTTGGAGTTTGTCTTTTTAGGGATGAGATATCAGACGGAGGCCTTCACTTGCTTCCCTTTGGAAGACAGGTTCCGCAGGCTACAAAGGATTTTAATCCTATTTCTCAACCTGCCGGTCATGCCGGCCAAGGCTTCGAGAAGCTTAATGGGGACATTGAAGTCATTGGACTTCAAAGTACCTCAAGGTCGGCTCCACAGAATAGTCCTTCAGCGGGCATTCCTGCTGCAATGGGATCAACATACCCAATATCAAATGCTCCCGGTTTCTCCAGAAGTGAAGCGGTCTCTCAGATGGTGGAGGAGCAGGGACAATGTCTTGAAAGGACAGTCCTTGCATCCCTTCAAAGAAGATCTGGTGATCTTTACAGATGCGTCCCTTTATGGGTGGGGGAGTCATACACTCTCGAGGACAGCATCCGGCATTTGGCCTCAGCAACTATTAAGTTGTCCGATCGATAGGCTGGAATTGGAGGCCATCCGTTTGTCGTTGATACACTTTTGGAAAGTGGTTCAAGGCAAGCAAGTGCTCATAAAGTCGGACAATCGCACTGCCATTGCGTAGGTGAACACGTAGGGGGGCACCAGGTCAGCCGACCTTCTTGCTCTAACTTTCCAGCTGTTCGATTGGTGCAACGGGAGGAGGAAGTGGAAGTGATTTTAGTGGCCCCTTGGTGGCCCCTGAGGCCATGGGCAGTGCATCTGCTTAGCCTCAGCCTGGAACCTCCCAGGGCACTGCCCAACTGGGTAACACTGTTACGTCAACAGGCGTCAAACGTATTCCACAAAAATTCAGGTGTGCTTCATCTTCACGCCTGCAGACTGCCGAGAAGAGCCTTGCAGATGCCAGACTTTCTCACCAAGTGGCAGCGAGAGTAGCGAGAGGGAAACTTTGGTCCACTTCTTTAAAGAATTATGATTCTAAGTGGGCCGGGTTTGAAGATTGGTGCAAGGATCAAAAGCCTGAGATTGATCCTTGGCACGCTTCGGTGAGTCAGATTGCTGACTTCCTGAATAAGCTGTTTGTTAAAGAGCGCTTACAGGTGCGCACAATAGCTGGATATAGGTCTGCTATTGCATCCTCCTTAGACATGTTGGGCCGTAGGATTGGATCCAGTGTGGTCCTTTTGAGACTGATCAAGAGCTTCTTTAGCGAAAGACCAGTCAGGAGGAATGTCTATCCTCAGTGGGACCTGTCAATAGTCGTTCGGGGCCTACGATCATATTCTTTTGAAAGGAAAAATATGGAGAAGGTGCCTCTTAGCACTTTAACCCATAAGACTTTCTTCTTGTTGGCCCTTGCTTTGGGAGCAAGAAGAAGTGAAATTCATGCCTTGGATTTTTGCAAGATCAGATGGTCTCACAATGAGAGTCGGGTGTTTCTCAAACCGAACCCATTCTTTATGGGGAAGACTCTTCAACCAGATAAGCGTCTTACGGCTTTTACAGGCTTCACAATCAAGGCCCTTTCCGCGGATATGGATCGTAAGGATCCTGATCGGCTACTCTGCCCTGTTCGTGCTTTAAAGTACTACTTACACAGGGTAAAATCCAGCCGATCAAAGGGGAAAAGCGAACCTCAGCCTCTGTTCCTTCCCCTTATGCCTAAGAAAGACAAGATCCATGTCAATACTATTTCTAGTTGGATCACTAAGGCTATCAAAGCAGCTTATGTAGCGGCGGAGAAAGCTCCTGAGTTGAAGAAAGTGCTTCAAATCAGAGCTCATGTTCGGGCCATTGCGTCGTCATGGGATGCCCTCAAACAAGTCTTCTTTCAAGTAATCATGGCAGCCTGCTGTTTGCGCTCCCATTCGACATTTTCAGATTTCTACCCCTGAGATATCTCCTGTATCGAGGGTGATCTGCTTGCTTTGACAGATCAACCTACTCCTTCTATGTGTACAAGATGAGTGCTCAGGCTAAGTTTTGATATTTGGGTCAGCCCAGTTTTGACATAGGTGTTAACTGGTGCTGTTCATGGTAAGACAACTTGTATTCTTTTTCCTTGGTTTAGTGGGAAGGACATCCGTCTCAGACATATGGATGATTCTTTTAGGAATTTTGCATCCCTCCCTTGCTGTTGTAGCAAGGCATCTTTGGGGGAGAGTTATTGAGAGTTTTATAAATTTCTGATCTACCTTTTATAGACCTTTGGTCTTCAGGTCAGAATGACTCCCACCGTCCGGTTCTGGTGGTATCTCTACCCATGTAGTAGTCTATAGGTATGTATTATGCCATAAATCTGATAAATTTAAGTAATTTACATATTTATTAATAATACTTACCTATACACTACGTTTGAAGCCCAGCCTTCCTTCCCCGCGATAGTCATTCTTGGAGTATAGACTGCCAAAAGATTGAAATGAAGTGCGTGACCGAGGCTACGTAACACTGAGACTGCTTATAGGTGGTGCTGCGGTGCATCGTGCCATGAAACAGGTGGACCAGAAATTTAATTCTGCTGGTATTTATTGGAGAGGCTTGTCCTTTCGGACAATTACCCATGTAGTAGTGTATAGGTAAGTATTATTAATAAATATGTAAATTACTTAAATTTATCAGACCAAACCCGAACGGTGCCCGGTTCGGAATCGGTAATGTGTACCGAGTACCCGGTTCGCTTTTCAAAATACATGTTCGGTCAGGCTCTAATATATATATATATATATATATATATATATATATATAAAGGATAGGCTTCATATTAATATTTATGTCTGTGTGCCAACATAGACATATTGTTTTTCTAGGAATTTTTCTTTTTTTCTTTTTCTTTCTTTGTTTGTTTGTTGTTTGTTTGTTTGTTTGTTTGTTTGTTTGTTTGCTTCTCTCTCTCTCTCTCTCTCGCTCTCTCTCTCTCTCTCTCTCTCTCATCTCTTCTCTCTCTCTCTCTCTCTCTCTCTCTCTCTCTCTCTCTCCTCTCTCTCTCTCCTCTCTCTCTTCTCTCTCTCTCTCTCTCTCTCTCTCTCTCTCTCTCTCTCTCTCTCTCTCTCTCTCTCTCTCTCTCTCTCTCTCTCTCTCTCTCTCTCTCTCTCTCTCTCTCCAGGCAAACTTGTCCGACATTTCATTTGAAAAGTATTACACATAAAAACTCCAAATTTGGCAACACTATACTTCAATGCATGAAGTGTTGAGTTTTTGTAAAGAGGTTCAACGGTTTTGAAAATTATGCAAATTAGGTACAGGTAGCCAATCCAACTTCAATTAATATGTTTGTAACACTGCACATTTTTTGAATTTATATGTGACCTTTAAAGGTTAAGGTCATTTGGACCTTTGAAATTTTCATCTAGACATAACTTCATAAATTTTTATCCAATTTTGATCATGTTGGGCTCAAATTGTAGCTATTATAACACTGCACATTTTTGTAACTTACATGTGACCTCTAAAGGTCAAAGATATAGGTCATTTGGATCTTTGACATTTCCATCTAGCCATAACTGTGTCAATTTTTATCCAGTTTCGAGCGTGTTGGGCTCAAATTGTACCTATTGTAACACTTCACATTTTTGCAATTTACATGTGACCTCTAAAGTTCACAGATCTAGGTCATTTGGACCTTTGAAATTTTTATCTAGCCATAACTCGGCCAATTTTTATCCAATTTTGATCATGTTGGGCTGAAACTGTAGTAATGATGTAACACAGCACATTTTTGTAATTTACATATGACCTTTAAAGGTCAAAGATCAATGTCATTTGGACCTTTGAAAGTTTCATCCAGTCATAACTCACCAATTTCCATCCAATTCTAATCGTGTTAGACTCAAATTGTAGGTGTTGCAGCTTTGCACATTTTTATAAGAATCTGTAACCTCTAGAGGGCAAAGATCAATGTCATCTGGCCCTTTGAAAGTTTCATTTTGCCATAACTTGGTCAATTTTCATCTGACTTGGTTCATGTTGGGCTTAAATTGTGGGTATTGTAGCACTGTACATTTGTGCAATTTACATGTGACCTGTAAAGGTTGAAGGTCAAGGTCATTTGGACTTTGAAATTTTCATCCAGCCATAAGTTTAATGGAATGCTAATGAAATTTGAAGATAAATGTTCTACTAATTTCGTTGCAACCTGCAACTCATCAGGAACTGTTGGGAACACTGTGAGCGGCCTATATTTATACTGTGAGGTAACAGATCCGTATTGTGATAGTGTAGCTGCGGATTCCTAGTGGATGAAAAAATTGGTTTCCACGGTAGGATTTAATTCAAGGAATTTTGAATCTGCTGGGTTTTCATTGGTTGAAAACCTAGGCTTGACACCACTGGGTCAGTGGGTTCAAAATTGGATTTGGGCTTGAATGGTCACTGTAAACACATTACAGTGGGGGCCCTGGATAGGGGCTAAAAAATGTGTGAAGGCACATTTCCAGAAGTGGATTCCAGTGTTTCTAAATGATTGCCACTTGTGTGGCAATGAGAGTGTACATAATATTAAGGGGAGGGGAGCTCTGACAACAAAAATTTAGCATAAGACTGAGCGATTGAGCTCATTTCCCCATGATATTGAGACCGAAAGGTTCAATAGAGTGTAGTTGGTGCATCCAGTGTTTTTCCCTGTCTAGTCGCAGCAGTCTAGAGCACTCTAGGCGGGGAGGAGTTGGGATGTACTCTAATATTTGGACTCTGAGATTCAGATCCTTGTGGTCACTTAGGGCAAAATGTCTGCCCAAAGGTTGTGTAATGTCACGATTACTGGTGTAACGGTAACGTTCTCGCAATCTGTCATGTAGGGGGGCGCAAGGTCTGGCCAACATATTGTTTCTTACATGTGTTGCATGTTAGAAGATATACTAGGTTGGAGCTTTTGCAGCATCCTCTTTTGGGGACTTTGTAAGTTCTCCCTGTTTGTGAACTGACCGTTTGGCCAGAATCGTCAAGTCTTGCACAGTATTTTCAATTGTTACGACTACAAACGTTTTTGTGCTTTGTCCCAGAAATGGCTGGATTCTGTGGACTTGTGATTGTGTACTTGGTTCTAGAGCGAACCAGTAAATCTTGTAGGTTTTTGGCTCTTTTGAAACCTATCACTACCACCTTGTTCACTATGGCTTCCGCATGACGTGAGGCTTCCAGGATTTTCCAGTTGTCCTGGATTATTCTTTTGATTGGTGGATTGGCTGGGTTGAAGCCGGTGATCATGAAGAATTTTTCTTGATCACTAGCTGTGTCTATTGGTTTGGGTGCCAATAGAGTGGCTCTGTTCACTGAATCCACTTTGTTTTTGGCTTCAGTGAGGAGGTCAGAGGGGTATTCTGTCCTCTCATAATAACTCAGAATTTTTCTGGCATTTTCCTCATAGTCTGAGGTTTTATGACAGATGCGTTTCATATGTAGGAGCTGGCTGTATGGTCAACCCGTTTTGGTATGTGTGGGATGGGAGGACCGGTAATGGATATACGTGTGTGTATCTGTCGGTTTTACATACAGGGTGGTGTATGCTTTACGTTCTGAATCAATTTTAACTAGAGTGTCTAGTAAACATATCTCAGTTGCAGATGTGTTGGACGTAAATTTGATAGTGGGATGACAGTTGTTCAAGTGGGAGATGAACTCTTTTATTTCTGTCTCTCCAAACGTCCATATGCAAAAAATGTCATCGGTGAATCTGAACCAAACATGTGGTTTTAGTGGAAATTTTAGCAGTTGGTTTTCTTCCAGATCTGCCGTAAATAAATTGGCAAAAGAGGGGGCTACCCTGGTCCCCATTGCTGTGCCACTTATCTGAATGTAGTGGTCCCCATTGAACTCAAAATGTTACAAGTCAGGACCAATCTGAGTAGATTGACCAATTCTGAGTTTCTGGGTTTTTCTGTGGGGTCTCTGTGGTGAATGAGACACCTGGCTGCACTTCTAAGGCCTTCATTTGTGGGAATATTTGTGTACAGAGATTGTACATCTAAAGTTACCTGAACAGCATTGTCTGGTAATGGGTCCAGTGCTTCAATTTTATTTATGAAGTCGGTAGTGTCTTTAATGTAGCTAGGAATATTCTTCACAAGCGGTTTCAGAAAGAAGTCTACATAGGCAGATATTCTCTCTGTGGGGCATTCATTTGCGCTGAGTATCGGGCGTCCAGGTGGTGGGAGGACTCCCTTGTGGATTTTTGGAAGGAGGTAAAAACTGGGTACCCTCGGTTCTTTTATGCGCAGATAATTGTGCAGTTTGGAAGAAATGCTGTTATTGTTCAGCATTTCGTCGAGGGTATTATGAATACGTTCATTGAACACAGGTGTGGAATTAATATCCACTTTCCTGTAATGATCTGAGTTTGATATTTGTTTAGAGGCTTCTGCTATGTAATCCTTTGTGTTTTTGATTACTAATGCAGATCACTTGTCAGACTTTTTGATCGTTATATGCTTGTTGGCTGTCAGTTCTATCAGGCCTAGTCTTTCACCTAAGGTTAGATTATCAGACTTAGGTATTCTAGGTTGGAATTTAGCCACGTCTTGTTTCACTGTTCTGCAGAAAGCTTCCAAATTTGGATCAGCTAATTCTGCTTCAGTTGGCGTGAAAGTGCTGGGTATTTTGAACTCACAATGATCTAAACCTGGGGGGTTTGGTGGTAGATCTGCACTGTCTGAGGCACTATGCATGTCATGGGACATGTTGCTGATGGACATGTTCTCATTTGCTTTGTTTTGAAAAAAACATTTTAACTTCATGGATCTGGAGAATCTATCTAAATCATTGGCTATTTGTCCCATATCAGGTTCCCTGGGTGTGGGACAGAAACCTAAACCTTTTTTCAGTAAGCTGACTTGTGATTCAGATAACCTATAGTCTGATTAGTTGACTATTATATTTTCAGGGATAAGTAGATCTCTACTATAACCCTGGTTGTTCGAGTTGTTGAAATCAACTGGATGAATGTATTCAATTTTACTGTGTCTGTGAAAATAGAAAGGTAATTTGACTGTACTCACCTTGCTGGTTGGCTGGTGAGCTGTGGTTCCCACATCTATTGTTGATTGGGTGTGTACTACGCACTGGCTTGTGGCTGTAGTACAGTTACATTTTGGAAGGTCTGGGTGTTCTCCCATTGAAAATTTGTCAAATGAACATGAACATTTTAAAGAAACTTTGAAAGATGAATCCAACTTGAAATTTTGAACGTATGTACAGTTTGCAGTGTCAGCGGGGACTGAATAATCTATCGTCTCCGTTGGCCTTTGCCCCTGTGGTAGGGCTTGTTGTTGAACTGCCTGTTGCGTTGATCTCTGTGGTTCTGTGCTCTTGACAGGCTGTTTATGAGGGTTTGTAACGCCGTGGTTTGGCTCTCGCTGAGCGCAAGGTGTGTGGTCCCTGATCTCCCCTGGGGTTGGGGGGACCTGTGGGTTTGTTGTCTCTGTGATGGAGAATGGCTTCTTGACCTCCGTCTTTGGCGAGACACTTCCGGGTTTTCCCTTGGGCGATTCTGGTTGATCGGTAGGTTTGGCCGGTGGCCCGGGAACGAAAAGGGGAGGCTTCCCGCTTCTGCGTCCCAGATTTGAGAAAAAGATGATCAGTATCTTCTTTTTCATTGTCCTGTTTCCTTTGTTGGAACTGGGCAATTTTCCTCTCCTGTCGCTGCAGGAGATCCGCTTTCTGTACGCCAACAAGTTGAGCCAGTAGGTCCGTGACTTTGCATAGTCCCAGCTTGTCTGGACCGAAGCAATATTGGATGTTGGCCAGCTCATTTTTCACTTGCTCTTGTAGAGGTTCCAACATGATTTGTTGAGTGTCTCTCAGGAGCGTAAGTTGATTGATTTCAGCTGTAGCTGCAGCTTTTTTCCACTTTTCAGTGGATCTCCTGGGTGGGAG
The DNA here is from genome assembly GCA_964020975.1 of Hermodice carunculata. NCBI lineage: Eukaryota > Metazoa > Annelida > Polychaeta > Eunicida > Amphinomidae > Hermodice > Hermodice carunculata. Next base: position 177,416 of record CAXHWN010002757.1, on the reverse strand, counting down.
GATTCCTTGCGGGAACTTGGGAAGGTAAACAAGTTCTTCCGGGATGACCCATTTCTCGAGACATGAGTTGTAGAATTTTATTTTGGCTTCCGTCTTCCCTACCTTCAACAAGGCTTTGCGAGAACTTCTTAAGTTAGACAGTGCCTTTGGTGGAATTTTGCTTTCTTCTGTGGAGGTATTGTCCTGTCTGTCTAGGCCAGGATCGCGGCTGGAAGCGTGTGACTGTGACTGTGAATGTCTTGGTACTTGTAGGGAAGGTGATCGATTATCTCTTCCTGTTTGACCAGTATCATTTCTTGCACGCTTTCTGGGTGGACTAGAAGGGGAATCCGGGCCGAGTTGCCCAGATGTGGCGTTTGACGTCACTACCACAGAGGAGATTCCCTGGGCGATGGTTGACATTAGTGTGTGCGTTTCTTGCTCTTCGTCGCTAACCAGGTCAGCCCACGAAGCTGATGCTTGTGGTGAAGTGGAGGAGGTAGTGTAGTTTACATCAGATTGCTTGGAAGTTGATGCGTTAGTACTTGGTTGAATAACCGAAGTGCTGACAGGGGGGACCGCACAGGTCACCGTGACCGTTGGTATTGGCGAGGTAACACGAACATCTTGCATGTTACTCGTGAGACTGTCTACTTCGGCCTCAGTACGCTCTGTACCACTAGCCAAAGTGGCCGAGACTAGAAGAATATGACTAAGACAGGGCAAGTGGCCGCTGTGGCTAATGAAATTTGAAGATAAACGTTCGACTAGTTTCGTTGCAACCTGCAACTCATCAGGAACTGTTGGGAACACTGTGAGAGGCCTATATTTATACCGTGGGGTAACAGATCCGTTGCTACGTATGCACGTGTATTGTGATAGCGTAGCTGCGGATTCCTAGTGGATGAAAAAATTGGTTTCCACGGTAGGATTTAATTCAAGGAATTTTGAATCTGCTGGGTTTTCATTGGTTGAAAACCTAGGCTTGACACCACTGGGTCAGTGGGTTCAAAATTGGATTTGGGCTTGAATGGTCACTGTAAACATATTACAGTGGGGGCCCTGGATAGGGGCTAAGGAATGTGTGAAGGCACATTTCCAGAAGTGGACTCCAGTGTTTCCAAATGATTGCCACTTGTGTGGCAATGAGAGTGTACATAATATTAAGGGGAGGGGAGCTCTGACAACAACATACAAAAAAAAAAATCTTCCTTTTTAGTTGTTCCTGCCTGTCTAACTACCACTTAAGCTCAATTTAAGACTAGCATTAGGTTAAATCGGCATAGAACTGACAAATTTTACTTGTCCGGAGCAAAACTTTAGTTGTCCCAGACATTAGTGCCAGTCTTTATGTGAAGCCCAGGGTCTGAAATTGAGCCTCACAATCTTGGAATTTCCAAACGCATTAAGCTGGTAATGAAAATAGGAAAGCAAGTGTAGCCCATAAGGTTTACTTTTTGTTTCAGAAATTGCTGGACCTTAACAATTTGCACTCTGTGATGGCTGTCATATCTGCGTTGCAGAGCGCCCCGATCTTCAGGCTCTCAAAGACCTGGGCGGTAAGCACCTGACATTAAGCTGGTCACATATTTGTCACCTTGACTGTTCCATTTTTCATCATCATAGTTATATAGCAGCTGGCATCTTGATAATAACTTGTAATATAGAAAGAGAAGGAAAAGGCAGAATAGCTAGCATGCTTGCTGCAGTATTATTTTTTTCTTTTAACTAAGCATGTACATGTAACTTTGTGTCAAATTCATTTCGGAAAAAATTGCATAGTTTTTTACGGCTTCTAATTTAAAAAAAAAACTTTGAATCTATCCTTAAGCTTTTGCAAGAACAGCACACAGCAGAATGTGAGAATAATAAATGATCCTCCCCCACCCCTCAAAAAAAAAAAAAAAAAAAAAAAACATTCCAACCAGCTTGATAGGTACATGAATTTTACAAAGTAAAGTTCATGACTTTTCGTATTGTTGGCCTTTTGCAGATGCTATCCAAGAAAGACAAATCAACGTATGAGAAAATGGCAGACTTGTTCTCAGAAAACAGCAACAGACAGAAACTACGAGATTATATGAACAGTATTAGGCTTCCCTGTATCCCATACTTAGGTGAGTAATGTGGTACCAAACAGCACGACTTTAAGTTACACAGCTTCTTAAACATTTGCACGGGGAAGTGAAGACCAGTTTTCATATTTGTTAGGCTTGTGTTCAGTTTCCTGAAGTAATAGCATAGTATTTATAACTTGATGCAGGTAAAAGTACTTTAAAAATTCAGTCTCCTGATTGTATTTTGCTCAAATAAATCTTATGAGGTACAATAAACAGCACAGTTGACAGCTTTTTATCTTAATATCTTTTTAGCTTTACCAAAGGTGGCGTTGAACTCATGCAATCACCCCATCCATCTGTTAACATGTGCGTGTGGACATGATACAGTCCACAGTTTTTAAGTTAGCCCCATACAGCTTTGAGGACAATAGAGTTGATGGGTATGTGGGTCCCAATTGATATTGCTGGTGGTGCCACCTACAGTATTATGTTATATAAGAGGCAAAATGTAAACATCTTGTGACCACTCTAGCATCCTTCACTTTTTTTAGATCTTCATGAAATGTAGTTGGATTGTGGGAGATCCTAATACACATTTTCAGATACTAGTGGTGCCACCTATACTTTCATCGAAAGCATGAGCCAAAATATGTTGGAGGATAGAAAGTTCAATACATGTATCTCAAAAAGTAACTGAGGTTAAGACATGCCAAATTTAATGTATAGGGTATATAGATCATGACCTGTGCCAACATGTTATATAATGTCATTGAATGCTAACAAAGTTTTGGAATAGGAAAGGTCAGAATTAGATATAAGGTGTGTATTTGCCCCAATACACAACTGAATACACAAACGTTTGGAAGGCTAGAGCTGTGTATTCCCATTAGTTTTTATGTTAAAGCAACCTTGAATAAACTAGTCACTTATGTAGCTGTGGTTATATGATTTTTGCAAGGTATTTAGTTATGCTGATTTACTGTCTGAAATTTTGTGTTTCTATGTGCAGTAGTTTACAAGTTACTAAGTTGCAAATTACAGTGTAAAGTAATGGGAAGACACAACCATAGCCCTCCACTGACTGCAGTGCCCTCTTTTAGGCTGTTCTTGAGCCCTCTGTTCCTGCCCTTGCCTATTGGCCCTGGCCAACTGCCCATATAATCGTAGATTATATAGGACTTTCATTGTTGCAAAGGGGGACAGTCGCAGAGCATGGTATGATTTTTCTGTGTATAAAAATCTGACAGTAATATTCCTTAGGGGTAATGACATGCAACCATGTAGTTCACAATGACATGAGTCAATAAAGATGCATATTTTGACATTTTCCACCCACAAGTATAAGGACATCTCAACATACTATTATAGCTTACATTACCATTGTACACAACCATGGTTTGTGTGTATCTTGACGTCGTGGAAAAGAGATATTTTCTAATGGTTTGTATCTTCAGATTTTGCAAAATATGGAAAAAAATATTCACCAGAAATATGATTCTTGTGTGTTGCATAGACAAATTGTGTAACTGAAACTGTAGTATACTAAATTAAATGAGCTATTAAACTGTTCCTTGCATTCATATATGTCTCTGTTTGGTGTCCACCTCCTGAAAAGTTTGGAGTGGCCAAAGGGGTCTCGCACAATAGAAAAGAATGTTACATACATGATTGGCCTATACTAATGAGATGTTTGCCAGTGAGAGACTGTGTTGCAGTGTGAAAGTATCTTTTTGTTACTGACTAATTTTACGACTCCGCGTAGAGGCTGCGTATATTGTTTTAATGCAGTGTGTAGCAGAAGTAAATGTTGCCATAAATGCAATAGACCCTGCTACATGTATACGTTACCCTCTTACGCAGAGGCAACTGATGGGGGCTTTTGTCGGGGTTCTACATATCAACATAACAAGGTCCAAAATGCGGTAAATTTCACCTAACATGACTTAAAACTTTTGAATATCAGTTAACTGGGAATTTTTCAATATCAGAGAACTATAATTTAAATATCAATAACAAATAACACAGGAGAAACATTGCATAACGTGGGTAAAATTATGAAAATATCACAACTGATACAACCCCTAAAATTAAAGGGCCTCACTAATGTAAAATGCTGACTTCAATGCACTCACGTATGAATATATGTATGTGGCTGCCAGAATATGGAGATCACATAGGCAATTAGCCAGTGTGCACAGGCATGCTCCTGGGCATGATTTTTCGCTATGTATGTTTATTTTTTCTGGCGTTCAATCATGAATTTCATTCCTATCTTGTTCTGTCATACAGATTTGTTCCATTGAAACATTTTAATAAAACTAAAAGAAAAAAAGTTTGTTGAAAACATCAAATAACACTCTGAAGCATCGGAGATGGGTGTTAATGCAAATCTTCACTTGGTCACAATGTGGTGACTAATCTGTGTTTTCCTTGCCTTCTGAAGTTTCATAAGGAATTTTCATGCCTGCCTTTATCTGTGTCTAGATTTGTTCGATCGAAGTCTTTTCTGTGAAAATGTATGATGTGAAAATTTAGCATCTTGGTCCAATAATCTTGGCGTGAATGTGACTTGTTCACCTTCCTAACATTGCGGACATGAGACATGGGAAAGATTAAGTTTGATTGGACAGTGAGCTGCACGTGATCAAAGTGCATTTATAATGAGGTAAAATGACGTCTCCATACCCATTCTTGGCTTTTATTTTTTTGGAGGGATATTTTTTCTTAGCCAATAATAGAACTTATTACATAGAAAAATGAAAATATGAGGATTCCAGCAGTGTAAAGCATAAAGGCTGGCCAGCATTGCACACGGCTCATATGGACAACGGTGGCAAGCAGTGTTCAACTGCACGTCGGGTGTGCTGCGTATTGATATGCTCATGTCACTAAGAAATATTCAGATGTATTTTGGTGATGGAGCCAGAACTTGTCCTTATATTGTTCAGTGACGAATGATAGTGTATGATATGTTGGGAGTTTTATCTCAATTATTTGCTTGCATGTTAAGTCAGTAAGTAAATAATGTATCGACCATTTATGGTAGAGTTGACTGAATTTTAGGTACTTGGCTTGGGGTTTTTTTACCTCTGATTTGTCTGTTCTTGTTCAATTTGGCATATGGCATCATATGTACTTAACCAGACACTCAGCATGTGCCAATTTCATAGAGCTTAGCCGTTTTTTAATCCTAGTAAAAGGGCAAGGTCAAATGGCTAGTTGGAATATAAGGGTCAAAATGTCAAAATCTTGTGAATGCTGTACCATCTGTAATTTTTACTGGGTCATTGTGGAATTTTTGTAGGATTGTGGAGGAGGTCAAAGTCTTGATATGATGGTGATACTAGTGGCGTCATCTATATTGTAACACAAGTTAAGAGCGAAAATGTGTTGAAAGAGATAAAATTTTGAATCTTCAAAAATAATCACGCTAATTAGGCCAAAATTGTACCATGATATTGATCATGGCCTGCACAAATATATTATGTAATATGGATGACCTTGACCTTTCTGTCCCAGTTCACTGGCACTGTAGAGAGATAACTTGCCAATGATGTCCACAGTTATCAAGTTTGCACCATGTAACTTTCAGGACTTAACCATGGGTATGAATATGTCAGTCAAGTTCAATATTGGTGGTGCCACCTACACTATTATGAAATATCTGGGTAGAAATGTGAAAACTGTGTGAACAGTCTATTTTGCATCTTTAATTTTTGGTGGATTTTTTATTTTGCAACGTATCATATAATATACCTCACTGGAAACTTCTCATGGCATGCCTGTACGCGGGAATTTAAGCTGGAACTATAGATGACAGGTGAATTTGTGTCTATCTACATTACTGGCAAAGAAGATATTCTTTTTTGCCTCATTGTTTCCCAAACAGGTCAGCAGGGCACTAAGCCTATGGGCCTCTTGTTTCTTATGTGACTGATTAAGGGCTGGTTCATCATTTGTTTTATGCTGTAGACAAGAGTACTGGCAGTATGCTTAATGACAAATGTCATGTGATAAATAGAGAATCTTTCATGGGTGAGAGTGAGTTACTATTTTTCTCTCACAAGGGATCGTTGTTGGTGGGCAAAATCACATGTGACCAAGTAACTCACTCTCCAGCCCTGCAAGATTTTGTTTATTCTATTTTTAATTGGGTATTCATTACCCAAAAATATGCTCTGGCCTACTTTCAACGCTGACCTGTTGCGCCCTATTTGTTACTTTGTTGCGGTTAGTCCACATCATGCATGACATATAATCAAACATCACTCGCGCACATTTGATTTTGTCTAAATGCCCATGCATCACGTCACTGATACAGGCGCGTCACAATTTACTTGTAACAATGTCTAGGTCATGAGACCTACAGTGAGTTACTACTTTTGAATTTCACTCTAGAAAATGATAATTCACGCTCAAACACACAATAATTGTATCGCTTTTTCTTTGTTGCAGGTTTATATTTAACTGACCTCATCTACATAGATGTGGCACACCCCCACTCAGGGGGCCTTGAGTCCCAGCCTCGGAGGCTGCAGATGAATAACATTCTCCGAGTCATATCTGAATTTCAGCAGTCCACGTATGGTAAGGCATTCACTGACAATATAATCTGGATGTAAGCAAACCTCACAATTGCTTTTTATGCAGGATTATTTTTATGTCTGTGTGCCAACACAGACATAGTGTTTTTCTAGGAATTCTCTCTCTCTCTCTCTCTCTCTCTCTCTCTCTCTCTCTCTCTCTCTCTCTCTCTCTCTCTCTCTCTCTCTCTCTCTCTCTCTCTCTCTCTCTCTCTCTCTCTCTCTCTCTCTCTCTCTCTCTCTCTCTCTCTCTCTCTCTCTCTCTCTCTCTCTCTCTCTCTCTCTCTCTCTCTCTCTCTCTCTCTCTCTCTCTCTCTCTCTCTCTCTCTCTGTGTATGTGCGTGTGTGTGCCAACACAGACAAATTTGTTTTTCTAGGAATTCTTTCTTTCCTTCTTTCTTTCTTTGTTTATTTCTTTCGTCTGTGTGCCAACACAGACATATTGTTTTTCTAGGAATTATGTCTGTGTGCCAACACAGACATACTGTTTTTCTAGGAATTCTTTCTTTCTTTCTTTCTTCCTTTTTTAGCTCAGCTGACTTGTCAGTCAGCTGAGCTTATCTTATGGTCCGTCGTCCGTCCGTCCGTCCGTCCGTCCGTCCGTCGTCCGTCAACAATTTACATTTTCGACTTCTTCTCCGAAACCATCAGCCAGATCCACTTCAAACTTGGTGGGGATGTGCCTTGGGTGGGTCTCTACCAAGTTTGTTCAATTGGTCATGGTCCATTGATTTTTGGATTTTTAATGAATTTTTTGTTCTTTTTTGGGCAAATCTTAAAAAATCTTCTTCTCTGAAACCGCTCACCCAATTACTTTGATATCACACAGAAACACTCCCTGGGACTCCTAGTTCTTAATTTGTTCACCAGGTGGCGCTGCAATTTTTTTCTATTTTTTTATGAAATTTTGTGTGTTATAGCTATTTTCGACTTCTTCTCCAGAACCGTCACTCAGATTAAGCTGAAACATGGTGGATATGTTCCTTGTAGAAGGGTCAAACAAAGTTGTTCACTATGTGAGAATGCTGCAGATTCCTGATTTTTAACGTTTTTTTCCATTCGTGTACTTATCGGTCAATGCAGCTTTCCTATTGATTACTATGGAAGTCAATGAGCATTCTAATGCTAATTCACATTTTGGACTTCTTCTCCAAAACCGTCATGCAGATTAACTTCAAACTTGGTGGGGATGTACCTTGGGTGGGTGTCTACCAGGTTTGTTCAAACGGTCATGCTCCAGTGATTTTTGGATTTTTAATGAATTTTTTTGTTCTTTTTTTGGACAAATCTTGAAAAATCTTTTTCTCCAAAACCGCTTACTCAATCACTCTGATATCACACAAGAAGACACCTAGGGACTCTGTGTTCTTAATTTGTTGACCAGGTGGCGCTGCAATTTTTTACTAATTTTTTATGAATTTTTGTGTGTTCTAGCTATTTTCGACTTCTTCTCCAGAACCTTTACTCAGATTAAGCTGAAACGTGGTGGATATGTTCCTCCTAGAAGGGTCAAACAAAGTTATTCACTATGTGAGAATGCTGCAGATTCCTGATTTTTAACGATTTTTTCCATTCGGGTACTTATGGGTTAATGCAGCTTTCCTATTGATTACTATGGAAGTCAATGAGTATTCTAATGCTAATTCACATTTGAGACTTCTTCTCCAAAACCGTCATGCAGATTAACTTCAAACTTGGTGGGGATGTACCTTGGGTGGGTGTCTACCAGGTTTGTTCCAATGGTCATGTTCCAATGAATTTTGGTTTTTTTATGATTTTTTTTTTCAAAAATCTTTACAAAAGTTTTAACATGGGAATTTCTTGTAATGGTTATAACTTAAATAATTTTGGCCAGATTTACTTGAAACTAGGTGGGGATGTGCCTTGGGTGGATCTCTACCAAGTTTGTTCAAATGGTCACGCTCTATTGATTTTTGGAATTTTTATGATTTTTTTTCGTTTTTGGGGGGTAAACCTTAAAAACTCTTCACCTGTGAAACTGCTCACCCAGTTGTTTTGATATCGTTCATAGACACTCCCAGGGACACATAGTTCCCAATTTGTTCACCAGGTGGCACTGCAATTTTTTCTAATTTTTTTTAATGAATTTTTTATATGGTTTTGTTATTTTTCACTTGTTCTCAGAACTGTCAGTCAGATTAAAGTGAAATGTGATGGATATGTTCTTGTTGAAGGGTCAAACAAAGTTGTTTACTAGGTGGCACTGCTTTAGATTCCTGATTTTTAAGTATTTTCAACTGGGGTACTTATCGATCAATGCAGCTTTCCTATTGATTACTATGGAAGTCAATGGGTATTCTAGTGCTAATTCACAGGACAACTGACACAAAATTTACTGTTTACTTGATAACTTTAGATCTGTTTTGAGTTAGTACTGTGATGTTGCACATGTTAATGTTTTTGTATGAAGGTCATGCTCAGACAGTACATGAATGACTTTGACCTCATTTCTGGGGTCACAGTGCAATATACATGAATTTTGCTCTTCATTATAACTTGAGAACTACTTGAACCTTGATGTTGCACATGTTAGTGTTCTTTTATAATGGTCAGACTTACTCAGAACATGGGTGACCTTGATCCTTTCCCAAGTTCATAGATCTGCAAGTGTGATGAATGTCAAGATCAGCTGAGCATGGGCTGTTCACACAGCCCTCTTGTTTCTTTCTTTCTTTCTTTCTTTCTTTCTTTCTTTCTTTCTTTCTTTCTTTCTTTCTTTCTTTCTTTCTTTCCTTCTTTCTTTCTTTACAGGCAAATTTTTCCGACATTTCATTTGAAAAATATTACACGTAGAAACTGCAAACTTGGCACAATTATACTTCTGTGGATGAAGTCTGGCCTTTTTATAATGAGAAGTCATGCTTTTCAAAATTATGCAAATTAGGGCTAATTAAAGTTTTAGATCTTCAGTATCTTATGTACTATAATAGATATGGTTCCGAGTGTATAGGAATTTGATCATAGCCAGGTAAAGGTCATCTCAAAGGTCAAGGTCATGTCAAGGTCAAAGGTTGATTTTAAGCCAAAATATCATTTTTGAGGTCAAGGTTAACTTCAGGTAGAGGTCATCTCAAGGTCAAAGGTCATTTCTAGGTCAGAGGCCACTTTCGATGGTTGCTTTTTTCTTGCCATAATTTGGTCAATTTTGATTATGTTGGGCTCAAACTGTAGCTGTTGTACACTGCACATTTTTTAAATGACATGTGACCTCTAAAGGTTAAAGGTCAAGGTCATTTTGACCTTTGAATGTTTCGTCCAGCCACAACTTGGCCAATTCCATCCAATTGTAATCATGTTAGATTAAATTGTAGGTATTGCAATACTGTATGTTTTTATAAGAACATGTAACCTCAAAAGGGCAAAGGTCAAGGTCATTTGGCCCTTTGAAAGTTTCATCTTGTCAAATCTTGGTCAATTTTCATCCGATTTGGTTCATGTTGGGCTTAAAATTGTGGGTATTGTAGCACTATGCAATTTACATGCGACCTGTAAAGGTCAAAGGTCAAGGTCATTTGAACTTTGAAATTTGCATCCAGGCATAGGCTTAAAGTGCTGTAGCATTTAATATTTACAATTTTTGAAGGCACACAGACAGATTTGCTTTGAAGCAAATCTTCTTTTCTAGTTCTTTCTTTCTTTTTATGTCTGTGTGCCAACACAGACATACTGTTTTTCTAGGAATTCTTTATTTCTCTCTCTCCTTCCTTCCTTCCTTCCTTCCTTTACAGGCAAATTTGTCCGACATTTCATTTGAAAAGTATTACCCGTAGAAACTCCAAACTTGGCACAATTATACTTCTATGGATGAAGTCTGGCCTTTTTATAATGAGAGGTCATGCTTTTCAAAATTATGCAAATGAGGGCTAATTTAAGTTTTAAATCTTCAATATCTTAGATGTAGTTCTGAGTGTATAGGCATTCGATCATAGCCAGGTAAGTTTCGTCCAGCCATAACTTGGCCAATTTCCATCCAATTCTAATCATGTTAGACTCAAATTGTAGGTATTGCAACACTGTACGTTTTTAGAAGAACATGTAACCTCAAAAGGGCAAGGTTATTTGGCCCTTTGAAAGTTTCATATTGTCAAAACTGGGTCAATTTTCATCCGATTTGGTTCATGTTGGGCTTAAAATTGTGGGTATTGTAACACTGTGCAATTTACATGTAGCCTGTAAAGGTCACAGGTCAAAGGTCAAGGTCATTTGGACTTTGAAATTTGCATCCAGGCATAAGCTTAAAGTGATGTGAAGTACCATAGGACAAAAGTTGTAGCATTTAATATTTACAACTTTTGAAGATTTGCTTTGAAGCAAATCTTCTTTTCTAGTTCTTTCTTTCTTTCTTTCTTTTCTTTGCATGCAAATTTGTCCGACAATACATTTAAAAAGTATTATAAGCAGAAACTCCAAACTTGGCATGATTATACTTCTATAGATGAAGTCTCACCTTTTCATAATCAGAGGTCATGCTTTTCAAAATTATGCGAACGAGGGCTAATTAAAGTTTTTTAATCTTCAATATCGTATATACTATAGTAGTTGTGGTTCGGAGTGTACAGCTCGATCATAGCAAGGCAAAGGTCATCTCAAATGTCAACGTCATGTAAAGGTCAAAGGTCATATCAAGGTCAAAGGCCAATTTTAGGTCAAAAATGTCATTTTAAAAGTCAAGGTCCACTTCAGGTAGAGGTCATCTCAAGGTCAAAGGTCATTTCATGGTCAAATGCCACTTTTGATGGCTATATATATAGCCATAACTTGGTCAATTTTTATCCAATTTTGATTGTGTTGAGCTCAGATTGGTAGCTATTGTAACACTGCACATTTTGAAACCTACGTATGACCCCTAAAGGTCAAAGGTCAATGTCATTTGGACCTTTGAAAGTTTCATCCAGCCATAAATCGGCCAATTTCCATCCAATTCTAATCATGTTGGACTTAAATAGTGGGTATTGTAACGCTGTACATTTTTGCAAGTTACATGTGACCTGTAAAGGTCAAAGGTCAAGGTCATTTGGACTCTGAAATTTTCATCCAGCCATACGCTTAATGGGATGTGAAGTACCAAAGGACAAAAGTTATAGCATTTAATATTAGAACTTTTGAAGGCACACAGACAGATTTGCTTTGAAGCAAATCTTCTTTCCTAGTTTTTTCGGGGGGTCATGAAAAATGCCTTTTGTTCTGAGGACTACACCTGGAGAAGCATCACACCAGATACGCCAGCTTTTCTCTCAATGCTTTGTGTTTTGTTTTGTTTTTTTTTCCCGAGATAACCTTTTGTTGCAAGATGTAACAAAGTGTTTCTACAAAACACAATAGGAAGTATTCATATTTAGCTAAATTAACTGCAAACCTGCTATTGTGCCCTCAGTTACTAGGCAACAGAAGTGTGCCTCTGCCATGATGAGGGCATTTGTATCAGTTTTTTTACTTAACCAGCCCGAAGTAAGACTTTTGCTACCAAACAAATGAATTTTTCTTTATATGTTCAGCATCTTGTATGTTTTAAAACTTAGTGCATGACTTTTTTTAAGCTTTCTGTTGTCTCAAGTTGTTATTTTTATCATGGAAACTCATTGGCCCTCCTAAATATATGAATTTGCTGTCCTTCCTTGTCAATTCCTTGATGTACCCTAGGTGGCAGCACAGGATGCTAGTTTATTTGAATACATTCTGTTGATTTCATGCAGCTATTCCACAAGTTAAGATTTAAGTTAATTACAAAGTAGATTTTTTCAGGTTCTTACTTAAACTTTTAAGTAGAAAAAAAAGTAAATGTACATAACAACATTGCATACATAGCTACAAATGACATTACCTGTAAATTTTTGTCTAGCATTCACAATTGGTAAATAACCTAGTCAGATGATTTTTAAGCTACAGTGTGACAGGAAGATGAAGATTTGCTGTTAGTACTAATACAGTTGTCATTGTTGCTATGGTTACAGATCACTTACCACTGCTGGACCACATTCAAAACTACCTGCGTTCTGTACGCTACATTGAGGAGTTACAGAAGTTTGTAGAAGATGATAATTACAAGTAAGTTGTCTTTTTGGTGATATGATAATCATTGTGCAGGGAGAACAGATTAATGTCAGCGCCTGGCATACTGTCTATTGTTGTACACAGTCAGGCATCAGTGGTCAGCCTTCAGTAGCAGCTGATGTTGACACAGTACGGACAAAGAGTATCCAAGGCTCCCTTAGCAATGCTGCACACTTGAGCCTAGCCTTTTTACGGCTCCACCCGGGGGGAGGTGTGTGTCAACCATTATGTTTTGGGGACGTCCATGGGTCCATGGCTTTATTGGTTCACTCTTTCTTTGTGAAACAGTATGTCAAGACTTAATGGCCACCTGCAACTCCACTTGACCTCATTTACATGGACCTTGACACCAGTTCTTGACTTGATCACATTTTAATGACCTTGACTGCATTTTCAAGGTTACAGGATGCATGTTTGTGCAAAATTGGACCACCAGTCGATGCTATGTGTTGAAGTGCCTGTATCTTTAAAATGAGAATATATGTCTAGGCATGATGATACTTATTGTTATTGTTACAAGGAATATGAGTCCTTTTTATATAGCAGATGAGCACAACAGTTATTGTGATCAGTATTGAAAGATTAAAGATTGAGAAATTAATATATTTTAATCTAATAATAAAGTTCAAAATATTGATGTCTTCCTTTGATACAGGGGACCATGTGGCTGGTAAATATGCAGAGACAGTTTAATTTATAATTCTGCACACTTTGCAAATAAAGATAAGTGAAACGGATGTATAAATTATTTATTGGAAACAAAATATTGCTGTTGACAAATTGTGTCCATTCAGCCAAATAGACCTCAGAGAGACTTCAAGTAAATTAAAAATACAAAATGCAGATTTGTGAAAGGTTTGAAAGACGTTAATATTTTGCTAAAGGGAAGGCTACTTTCTTGCTTAGAGATTTTTGAACATGGCCACCATGTTAATGTTCAGTGAGGTTGAAGAGATGCAACATTGACATGGTGTTAAAGCTGGAGTACATATCACAGATTTGGACCTGTGGCAATATGTAACACTGTAAAAGCTAGACAAGGGCCACAACGGCCAAGACGCCCATCTATGGTACTGTGTTGTGTTTCACTTTCAAAAATCAGCAGACTTTGGTTTCAGAGAGTCTGACTGGTTTCTCCCATCCTGGGCTCTTTAGAAACTGCCAAAGATTGCGGCGTTCGTATTTATAGGCCCAAGTAACGTGCTACGCTACAGTGTGGGCATGACTTAAACCCTATTGTCTCTACGTTAGGAAGACTAACAGACTTGATACCAACATGTGATAATGACAGACATTTATGCCTGTCAAAGTGTGTAGGGTATTCAGTATGTTTATAGGTAAATGAACTAAGTGTGCATTGTATCCTTGAATGCATGTCCTAGGTGACTCTGGTGGCTGATATAACGAGGTTTGACTGTGTATGTGGCATGTTGCAGGTTGTCTCTGCGTATTGAGCCACCAGCCAGTGGGTGCAGCAGTGGCAGTGCCTCCAGCCTGTCCAGGTCCAAGGATGATCTTACCAATATCTCTTCGCATTCACCCAGTGCCGACAAAACCACACATAATCCTGGCTCGTGTCTCTTTGTCCCTCAACATAGGAAAACCAGGAGCTTAGGGGCAAAGTATGCGTTTTCCTTTAGGTAGTGTGCCAGTGCTGCCACCTATGGGAGAATTGTCTGTCAATTAATATTCATAATTGCTGTTTTAATTGAATGTAATTTGTTCTATATTTATTCATGACATTTCAAGATGTTAAAATTGTAAGATTCATTTTTTTGGCACAAAAATTGTTCTGACTTAGAAGTATGGAAAGACGAAATAAGACATTCAGGTGAACCTTCGTAAGGTTGAAATCACAAGTTTCTCCAGAAAACAAAATTTTTATAGTATAAAAAATATGTTTTCCTTTCAGTGTTAGAATTGCTGTGACATTAAGTCACATGGCTTCATAGAACACATACGTACATGTATGTATGTACAGTGTTCCCGCTTTTATACAGCCTCTTTCACCAGAGGCCACCCCTCTTGAAAGGCCAGCATTCTTGTGCAGAAAGTGTGGTATTTCCATTATATTGTCCCCCTCAAGAGAGGCCACCCCTCCTATTAGGCCACTTATTGGCTGTATTAGGGGTGGCCTTGTAAGAGGGGGACCAGTGTATGTATGTATGTATGTATGTATGTATGTATGTATGTATGTGGGTTGCACACCTACTCTCTGTAGCGCCACTTTACTTTTCATGACACAGAAAATGCTGCAATGATGTAAATGCTCTGACTATTTAACATGACATATGCAAGCTGTGTGATTATACAATGCAGTTATACAATACCACCCCCTTATAATGGGAGGAAGGGGTCCCTGGAGCAGACTGTGGTGGAGCCAAATCAACATATAACGAGGGAGGAGACATTTAATCTGGAAGGAAAAGTGCTTTGAAGGGAGCCAAGGGAGCTATTGTGTATGTTAGAATCCACCCTGAGATGACAGGCGTCACTCACAGAAAGCAATGTGTCCATGGCATCTGTCTGGTCCTCACTCTCACATTCTGAACATTTTCTAGGTGCCTTGGGCACTTAATAGTAGTGTTTTTTTAATATTGCAAGTATAAAAATTTTAAAAAATAGCAACATGAAAACATCAAAAGAAGCATTAATTTTCTCTATCAATTGTGGTTTCAGTTATTTGAATTACAATCCAGACAAGTCGGCAAGTCTGCCTTTGAAGATGACAGCTCCATACATCCAAGGCGTTCGACATTTATTAGATGACAGTGTACTGGAAGAATCAGGGTGCGGCTCTAGTGAAGGGTCAATCACGGGTGCTGGTAGGTTTTGCCTGGAGATGGATGTCCAAAAGTTTCCTTAAAACAAGTCAACTCACAGTGGGCCATCTTGAGTCTTGAGATGAGTGTATACAGGTCTTGCTTAAGATGTAACAGAGTATCAATGTAGCCCTTGGCCCAGCAAAAGTGCATATGAAACTTTTTGTGCACAAATGTTTGAACAGATCATTCATGAAGCACAAAAGTATTGAAGCAGAGGCCAAACACAGGCTGTCTCCTGCACAGGAAAAGATAGCTGGATTGTGCTATTAGAGTAGGATTTCCTAATGAAGTGGTAACTCTTTCATTGCCAACTGTGACGACTAGTGGAACAACTTAACATGAACTCTTCTGAATTATAATACATGTGCTAGATTCATGCTCATTGTTTAAAGACCTTTCATTCAAGTAGTAGCTTGAAGTGACATAGAATATAACAGTCCAGGTCAACAGCTTTCCTTGGGGCACTTTAGGCACATTGCACCCAGAAGGCACCAAGGAAGGCTGTTGACTGTTTTAAATGATGCACTGAAAGAGTTGAGACAAGAAAAGGAAAGGAGAGCTTGGAGTGTATCTGCCACTGAGGCCGTACTTTCCCACCTCCTGGCAAACTGAACTTGTTTCTCATTTAGCTTTCCTGACCGGCTGCCCCAAAAAGCTGATTCACTTGGACTTACATGCTTGCATTAGTCTTACACATTTCTTCTTGTAGCATGGAACTTTCAAAGGTCGAAATGACCTTGACCTTTGACCTTTAGAGGTCACATGTAAGTTTCAAAAATGTGCAGTGTACAATAGCTACAGTTTGAGCCCAACATCGTCAAAATTGGATAAAAATTGACCTAGTTATGGCAAGAAGAAAGCCACCATCGAAAGTGACCTCTACCTGAAGTGAACCTTGACGTCCAAAATGACATTTTGGCTTAAATTTGACCTTTGACCTTGACATGACCTTGACTTTTGAGATGACCTTTACCTTGCTATGATCGAATTCCTATACACTCGGAACCACATCTACTATAGTACATAAGATGTTGAAGATTTAAAACTTTAATTAGGCCTCATTTGTATAATTTTGAAAAGCATGACCTCTCATTATAAAAAGGCCAGACTTCATCCATAGAAGTATAATTGTGCCAAGTTTGGAGTTTCTACGTGTAATACTTTTCAAATGAAATGTCAGACAAATTTGCCTGTAAAGAAAGAAAGACAGAAGAAAGGAAAGAAAGAAAGAAACGAGAAAAGATGATTTGCTGCAGAGCAAATCAGTGTGTGTGTCTTCAAAGCACATTGGTATGGCAATGTACAACTATTCCATAACACAGGAGCAGAAGTTGGAATGGTATCTCTATGTAATATAGCTTTGAAGTTATTCAAAATTTAAAATTTCAAATGGTGCTATTTAGCATATTTTTAATTGCTACAACTTTTATCCTTTGGTACTTCACATTACATTAAGCTTATGTCTGCATGCAAATTTCAAAGTCCAAATGACCTTGACCTTTGACCTTTACAGGTCACAGGTAAATTGCACAGTGTTACAATACCCACAATTTAAGCCCAACATGAACCAAATCGGATGAAAATTGACCAACTTATGGCAAGATGAAACTTTCGAAAGGCGAAATGACCTTCACCTTTGCCTTTTTGAGGTTACATGTTCTTATAAAAATGTCCAGTGTAGCAATACCTACAATTTGAGTCCAACATGATTAGAATTGGATGGAGATTGGCCAAGTTATGACTGGATGAAACATTCAAAGGTCCACCTGACCTTGACCTTTGAACTTTAGAAGTCACATGTAAATTGCAAGAATGTGCAGGGTTACAATAGCAACAATTTTAGCACAACATGATCAAAATTGGATAAAAATTGACCAAGTAATGGCTAGAAGAAAGCCACCATCGATAGTGGCCTTTGACCTTGAAATGACCTTTGACCTTGAGATAACCTCTACCTGAAGTGAACTTTGACCTCAAAAATGACATTTTGGCTTTAAGTTGACCTTGACATGACCTTTGACCTTGACATGACCTTGACATTTGAGATGACCTGTACCTTCCTATGGTCGAACTCCGATACACTCGGAACCACATGTACCATAGTATATAAGATATTGAAGATTTAAAACTTTAATTAGCCCTCATTTGCATAATTTTGAAAAGCATGACCTCTCATTATAAAAAGGCTCGACTTTATCCCTAGAAGTATAATTGTGCCAAGTTTGGAGTTTCTACATATAATACTTTTCAAATGAAATGTCGGACAAATTTGCCTGTAAAGAAAGAAAGAAAGAAATAAAGAATTCCAAGAAAAACAGAAAAGTGTGCGTTGACACACACACTTTAATAAAGACTTCCTAGAAAAACAGTATGTCTGTGTTGGCACGCAGACATAATTTAATGAAACTTGGTAGGATTATGTATCTTGGCAAGACCTAGGTTGGGATTGTATTTGGGTGACCTTGAGCGAATTCTCAAGGTCACAGGGTCACTTATGTGAAATTGGTTTCCGTGCGATAAGTCTTGAAGAAGTTGATGGAATTTGATGAAACTTGGTAGGAATATATACTATCTAGGCAAGACCTAGGTTGGGATCATATTTGGGTGACCTTGACTAAATTCTCAAGGTCACAGGGTCAGTTTTATGAAATAGGTTTCTGTGCTACAAGTCTTGAAGAACTTGATGGAATTTGATGAAACTTGGAAGGATAATGCATCAAGGTGAGATCCACAATTGGATCATAGTTGCGTGACCTTGACCTAATTTTCAAGGTCACAGGGTCACTTAAATATGAAATTGGTTTCTGTGCGATAAGTCTTGAAGAACATGATGGAATTTTATGAAACTTGGTATGATAATGTATCAAGGTAAGACCTAGGTAAGCATTGTATTTGGGTGACCTTGACCAAATTCTCAAGGTCACAGGGTCATTTATGTGAAATTGGTTTCTCTGCAATAAGTCATGAAGAACTTGATGAAAATTGCCAGAGTTATAATGTATCTAGGTGAGAGCTAAAATAGGATTGTAATTTTCAAGCAAATTTGGTCATTTGTAATTTGTTATCACCTGTATCTTATTCAGAGACGCAAGTGTTCCACCGGGAGACATTTGATTTTCTGTTGGAAAATCAGTCTGTTCTAGTTTGCACTTGGTCAGAGCTTAGAGTCGGAAGCTAAGCTATTGCAGAGCAAAGGACAATAAAGCTAGATAAGCCATGTACCTGTGAAATTAAGGCTTGTGTTGAAAGCAACTTTGCACACAGTTGCCACATGAGAAACCATTACATATGAGAAACATTGTTGGGTTCTCGTTTGTGGCCATTATAATAACAGCTGCTAATAAACACCTTGCAGGAGAATCACAGGATTCGGATGTGGACAAAGATGCAGTTTGGCAACCCAGGGTGTCCCAGTGAGTCTATATTTATACTTTGTAAAATAGTGTGAATCCTTTCTCGCTCTAGTTGCCCAAAAGCACAATAAATCAATTTATATATGGTGCTGATAGAAAACCTTTCAAGTGATGATTGTTGATGATGCCTATCAGGATAACTGTGTTAGGTCAACAGCTTGCTGTAGCCTGAGGGGTCACATGGTGCCTGACCTGGCCTGAGGAAAGCTGCTGCCTCTGTCTGGTTTTGACCTCCATCAAATTGTAAAATTCTGCATCAGAAAAGGAAAATCACATTGTGTTTCCTTTTCGAAGTTCTTTTCCAGTCTCAATAGAGAAACAAGAGAAAACATGAAAGTACACAGAAAATGCATGTGCCAATTGAGTGCTGTGGAAATAAAGGTACTTACAAGGCATCATTGTCAAAACACAAAGTGATGTTCTGATTTAATGAATGAAAGAAGAAACGACAAATGTTTTGGAGACACAGAATTGTGTTAAGCAAAGTAAAAAGAGTGACCAAAAAACAGATTTCATTTTGTATGCAAGGTAAAAAAGAAACAAACAACAGGATGTTTGTTTGTCTTAAAGGACCTCTATTTTCCTTGATCTGACTTTGCAGGCGTGGGGGGTTCACGTGCATCCAAGAGCAAAACCTAAGGGATGACTATGCTGCCACTTACACTTGTGAAGCTTGTCTGCAACGCAAGACAGTCCTCAAAAACGGGAAAAAGCCAACAGTGAGTGTCTGTATCCAGCATGCTCCATCTTACTTGAGTTGATCTTTGTAGTTTCCTTGCTTTACCATTGTCATGAGTGAGAAACTGTTGTATGCCCATTGACAGCGTGGAACATGGAGTGTGTTTCCTCCCTGTTGTCCATGGGCAATTCTTCCACTTTAACAGTCAACAGCAAGTCGTTGCCTACATCATTCATTGTAGGAGTTGTGTAGCTGACATGGGCTGATAGGAAGTACATGTATGCTATAATCTTCTTCTAGTCCCATTGATGGCACTGGCTTTTTATGTGAAGTGACGATGAGTTCCTGGACTTTCTCTTTCATTCTGACCCACATGAATCTGCCATGCATGCTTTCTGTATTGTCAGTACAGTGATACCCTCCAGAGAGCACCTCTTGTGAGACTATGTGTCTTTTGATGCCTGCCATTTAATGACAGTGAAGCTTATTTGGATAGATTTACTTGCATTTTAAGATCCATCATGTGCAAGAGTGAGCACTTTTTGCTGATAGTAGTAGACATAGTATTAATTTGAAGGTACAACTATAGATATGTAGCAGCATGTACTTCTTCTCACCCTGTCCTATTTAAGTCAATGTGGACTGAATCAGTAACAGCTCTGCCTTCTGTTTCAACGGCCCCCAACCCCCCACCGCCACCCCCTTTCCAGTTGTAGAGACATCTGACGTTTGGTGTTGCATTGTGGGTTTTACAGGTGACTTCATGGAAGAGATACTGGGTGGCGCTGTGGGGAACGTCCCTCCTGTACTACCCGGCCAAGTCACTACGAGGCAGCAGCAGGGATGCAGTAAGTAACCAGTTCCAGTGCAAAGTGACTGTGATTTTAGAGCTGATCTGACAGGACCCTTGCTGGTCAAAACCACATTTTAGTTTCCAAAAAACTTCATTTCCATCATGACATTGCTGCCATTTGAGACTGCTGGTAATTGAGGACTGTGTAGTTGACAGACAGAATGGGTGCTCTTTAAGATTCAGTTGACAGAATTCATGTCAAGGACACAGCTTTGATGACGCAGTCGAACTTTTCGCAGCAGTTTGACCAATGTTAACACTTTCCGTCGGGGTCTGTGCATCATGTGAACCCCAAAATACCCTTTGACATCGGGGTGCGCATTATATGAAGACCCCTTTCTAGTTATCATGACAACATGCAAATTTCGTTTTTATAAGGGTTTCCAGGTAACCAAAGTTATTTGAGACAGTAATAAGCTACAAACAGGCAATAATATGTGCCAAGAATGTAACATCAGACATATTTATACAGTTTACTGCACTTAAGTTGAAAAATATTGTAATTGTTACATAATTTTAGGGGATTTTCATAATAATCAGTTTCTATGTTAACCCTTTGTCACGTTAAAATTTATTTTATATCAGTACAAAACAAAGACATCAATATTCATTGTTTGATATTTAATAGTCATTTTGGTACAGTGGTCCTTGTCTTGAGAGGCCGCCCTAGGGCAGGTCAAGACAGGTACCACTGTATATGATACAATTTTGTATCATATAGAAAAATAAATATGGCTTCAATATTTAGTGTTTTTCATAAAAATAATAAAAATCACCAGACACAGGCTGCAAACCTATTGAAAAGCCTTGATTGTAAAGTGTTAGCCACTAGGGACCTGACGACAGTGGATCAACAGGCAACTTGTGGCCACTGCACATATGCAGCGAGAAGCTGATGTTGTAAATGAGTAATATGCAGTCAGTGAACAGCTGCCTTCAACATATTCACCCAGAGAGGAGAGAGAGAAAAGTTGTTGAATCAGTCACCAGAGGGAGATAATAGCAGGTATAACTGTCATTGTCATCATATGGAATGTTTGACAATTTCCAATTGAGCAAAAAGTGTACACGCAGATGCTGAAAGTCTTGTTGTGGGAAACCCATTTGTTTGTGCGTGTGTTGTGTTTGTTTTGATCCCAGTGCAGTCTGCTTCAGTGTGGCTCATGTCAACTGTTCATCTTGACTGTACTTATTGTTGTAGTTCAAGGCAGACCCCAGTAAGATGAGCTCCATTGTGGGCTGGATGGTGGTGTTGGGGGACAACCCACTGCAACCAGATGCCTTCCAACTCACCGATCCCTTCAAAGGTAAAGGCAGGCCATCTTTCTTGGGGGGGAAAAAGGACGTGCATAACCTGAAGGTTTTAATTTTGTGAGCCAATTTTCCTTTCCCTGTGTCTCATACTGTAATGAAAACTGTCTGCCATGCCCTCCTGCAGTCTGCTGGTTCTTTGATATTTTGATCAACAACACACAAGCTTAAATCACTATAATTTTCATTTTAACCCTGGGATCAAGGGAGTTAAAAAAGGCAGACTCAATGTATGGTCTGGTATACGTGTATACAGAGCTCAGTGTCAGTTGTGCTACATGTATGCACAGTTGTTGACCTCCACATAACTTTTGGTTATTTTTGGGGCCAATTTTGCCAAAGTTCAGTGTCATTACTTGACCAGAAAACTTCAAATGACAAAATTTATTCCACTTGAAGTGTTGTGGTTAAGTTGTGTTTATGAAGTATTTGAGGACTTTTTTGCCCCCTTTTTCCTTAAGATCGTACTGTTTGAATTCAACAAATTAAAAAAAGTTGTGGTATGTTTAAATTAGAAATGCAAATTGCATGTAGCAATGAAAGTGAGTCATAACCAAAGACAGTTATGTGTTATTTGTTTGGTTGGTGAGATGATCTGTGATTATGTTTGTGGTTTCCAGGTAATGTGTACAAGTTCCGTGCTGGCAGCCAGCAATTGGCTCTGGCTTGGGTAAGGGCACTCGACAAAGCCACCAAGCTGGACCAGAAAAAGGTACGTAGTCAAATGAAAGGCTGTAGACAACTGCATCTAAAAGTGGGTGATGAAGGAATTCTTGCAGGAGACTGACTGCTGAATTTTAACGAGTTACAAATACAGCAGAAATTTATACATTTCACTCATGGAAGTAATTTTTACATACGTCTTGATGTGAGAGACATCAGCAAAGTACATGGCCTTTTGCCTCAAAACGAGGGGGAAAGATGTTGCCTCTTGGTGAGGGAAGCGGGTACCATCAGTGTGATTTGTACGTGTGAACTATTAAAACGGCTAATGTGGCCAGTATCTAGCAAGTCCTAATGGGATGCACAACTGATATCAGACTATGAGGTCTCTGTGCCTCTCTTGGTCACAAGTGACAATGTCACATCCAGATACATCCTTCTTACCAGCACTGCCCTCCCAAGTACCTCAGTCTTCATGACTCGGAAAATGCTAAATTAATGTTAATGTGAACTTCTGCTATTTATTACGCACAAGTTATGTTATAGCATTAGAAATGTAGATGTGAACTTGATTCTCATTGATAACTGGATGCCATGTTTATTGTTTCTAACAACCCTGGGTGTTTAATAGGAATATAGCAGTAGTGAGTGATAAGTGAATGCCTTGTATATTATTTCTAGCAACCCTGGGTGTTAAATAGGAATAATACAGCAGTATTACAGTACAGCTCTTGATAAATTGACCAAATTGCTAGCCTGGTTTCACATTGTGGCACCTAGAGTCAATGGGCTAGTCAGTGTTAGCATGCGCAATCCCCATGCTGGCATCAGGCTCATGGTTCACTTTAAAACAGACAGAAATGCCAGCATTGCATTTGGCTGTGTGTTTGAAGAGTAGCAACAGGCGAATCGTATGCTAGCATCATGTGAGTAGCCCTCGCATTGTGCTAGTTATGTGGGGGCCATCCATGCGCATCTGAATTACGGGGTCACCATCTTGCTCGCATCAGGGAAGTGCCCTGCTCACATCTTCGTAACTGTATTTGCATACAACTTGGGCTTATATGATTGACAAAATGTGGTATTTTTAAGTTGATATCTTTCTGCCACATAAAAATATTAAACTTAGTTTAACTGAGGGCTAATGTAATTTGCATGATGCATTTTTAGCACTTTAAACGGTTGAAAATTGGCAAACAATGTAAAAACCAGTAAAATTGCACTTGTTTGTGCCCTCCGTAGGACTGGATCACTCATTGGAAGGTTCAGAACTTCGTCTACATCAGTAAAATGCTTTCTTATTGTGTAAATGTGATAAATTTATGCCAAACATGGCTGGCTGAAAGGTTAGAAATGTCATTCAGACAATCCTTTCATTGGCTGATGCCAATTCAATATTGGCAATTCAAACAAGTCAAAATGTATGACCTATTTGAATAATTAACGCTGAAGATAGTCACATGGACCAATAGGAGCATGGAGGTCACCAAGACCATCACTTCCACCCGGACTTCCACCCTTGTCTCAACAACATGCCGTGGATGAAAACATGGATGCCAGGCACAATAAAAGCAGCAAATCTGGCTCTCTTGGATGTTGTTTAAATGTAAAAACTTTGATATATTTGTAGGATAGGATTCAGATAGTTCTTGTGAAGCTTTCTGTTATGATTGCAAGAGATAGAGAAGCATATTCATTGCACATTTGGCACTGATGAATGCAAAGTCTTGTGCCCGGGTCCCATTTGCATATCGGAAGCATTGTTTTTGCCAAACATTAGTTTTGCCTTCAATAAATCTGATCGCTAATTGTAAATAACATGTAACATATGCAATATAATAAGATCTGTTGCTGTGGAAATCAGTCACATGTGGTATTAGTCATTTCAAACAAATTACTGCAATATGTATATATATATATATATATATATATATATATATATATATATATATATATATATATATATGCAATGTTAGAGGTGTATTGAGTACTACAAATATTGTGACTGGCACTGGGGGACCACAAATGGTCAGCACTGCATTGGAAGTGACTGGCCCTCGAAGAGCTAAGCAAAATGACGAAAATCGGTGATGCCACCAAGTGGAAAATCATGCAGATGATGCAGTGATTGACAGATCATGCTAGCATTGCGCACAACATCAAGCTTTCCGGCCCATCGGTTTTGGCATTGGCGGAAGCACCAGGGGTGTGCACTGAGCATCGTGCATCTGGCTTATGGCATATAGTAACACGCCAGTTGCCAGATGTGAAAAATGGCATGCAAGCATTGGCATGTTTGAAAACAGGTACATGCATATTTGAACAGGCCAGTGGCACACATGCACGAGCCAATTGCATGCCTAATTTTGTGCCAGAATTGGCTAGCGTGAAAAATAGAGGCTAGCATGCGCGGTCAATTCGGTGCCAGTTGTAGTGTAAGTGATAAGTGAATGCCTTGTGTATTATTTCAAAGGCCCTTGGGTGTTTAATAGAAATAGTACAGCAGTAGTGATTGATAACTGAATGTCTTGTGTATTGTTTCAGGCGCCAGACAATCTGATGTCTTTCGAGTGAAGGGCTGGGGGACAGTGCAATAATAACAGTGGATGCCATTATATGCACAAGTGGCGACAGCAGTACTGCTGATGTCATACTACCCTGTGATGTCATACTGCTCTGTGATGTCATGATTCCCTGTGATGTCATACCACCCTATAGTTATTGTCATGGCAGCATGACTGGCTCTTAGATGTGGTCATCACCAGGGTTTTTGTGCTAACTGCCATTGTAAGCTAAATTTCAAGACAGACAATTTTATTGGAGCTTTTCAAGAAGGCTCTGGAGCAAGCAGCAGTGCCATCTAGACAATATGTAGCAGTGCTGCCCCCTACTGGTCACCCACGAAGCCAGATGGTATGAGAAACTGCTTAAGACAGATTTATCCATGGAGGTGTTATTGTGTGGTGTGCATCAGCATTTTATTTCAAAATTTGGCACAAGGTGTCACTGGTACTGCACGACGCCAAGTCCAGGCCACTGACTGGTTGGCAAACTGTGGCAGTCTGCAGTGATATGACAGACAGCGGCTGCTTGGACAGTGGACCTGATGTTAATGGCTGAAGTGTGACGAGGCTCCAATCTGCTTGTGACCACCGTGGTATAGTCATGGTTATGGTCACTGTGGTTACAGGGTTCAGCAGTGGTCAGCAACCACCATGTTTCAGGTGTGGTTAGTCACTGGTTACAGGGTTCTACAATTGCGACCACCATATTGTAGTTGCTGTAGTAGTTTCAAAGTTCCACAGTTTGACTGCAGCCATTTGGCCTGACAGTGACAGCCTGTTGTGACATCAGGTTGTGGTCAGTTTAATGCAGTCAGACCATTGTGATCATCATGTTGTGGTCAGCACAGTCACATTGCAAATGTCTGTAATTGTGACCATAATCTTTGGGTGGCTGTCATTGTAGGTTTCTCAGATGTGACTGCTTTACTTACTGTAGGCCTTCTACGTCACAGAATCCAAAGTTGTGATGACAGTGTTGTGATCATGTCAGATACAGGGTTTTGTATAAATGAATGCAGCACTGTTGTCACTTTAGTCACAGGGTTTTTACAGTTTTGCTTATTAGCTCATGAGTTAAGAGAATCACTGATTTTACTGTTCATCTCAGACTAAGTCCACATTTTGTATTTATTGAACAGAATATTTCACTTGAAATCAGAGGTGATACTGGTTTTAGGATATATTTTTGGAGGCAAGCTCTGTCTTTGTGAATTTAAAGTGCCTCACAGTGCGTCTGAGGTCTGTCATTTGTAGTAACCATGGTAACTTAAAATAAATGCTGCCTGTGCATATATATCAATCAGTTTGGAACCTCCAAGTTCGTTAATTTTTTAAAATTCTGATAGCTTTGTTGAATTTTTTATGCGTTGATATAATGAAAATAAGTAGAGAAGAAAATGGAATAAGTTCCTTGTAATAACGTAGGGTATGGGGTGACAACCTGATTAGGTAAAGGTAAGGGCTATTGGATGAAAGCATAAATGGGGGAAAAATCAACAGAATACACAGAAAAATCAAGACACAGACATTATACAAGTGGATAAATATTGAGGCTGTATGTATTAGTTCTTAAAAAATGGGATAAAATTGGACTAAGATGCCAGAGCTACGGGTGAAATTGAAGCAGGTACCCAGCAAAGGTTCCCGTGTCTATCAGAACAGGGTGGGTACCCAGCAAAGGTTCCCATGTCTATCAGAGCAAGGTGGGTACCCAGCTGATGTTGGATAATATAAAGATATGTTGTCAACGGTGAAATTTAATGTGCTAAAAAGCAAGGTTGTGTAGCATATTGTGGTAATACGTACATGGAAGCCATATAATCTGTGCACAATTACTGTATAATCATGTATACTCCCAACCATTTAATTTGTTGATTTGGCCCTAAAATAGAATTTTTGGATTTTATTGTTTGTATTGTTCCTGATTTGGATTCAGTATCCATACATAGAAACAATGCCAGAATCCAGCATTCTGGAGTGGACCTCCTTGGGAAATAGATCAGGAATATTTGTCCCTTGGGAAGATTTATGATCATACAGTAAGCTTGTAGTGTCTTGAACTCTATGGAAAGTGTAAGTACAATTGACAGCCTTACAAATGGAGGTACTTTGTGTATAAAACACTTGCAAGTGTCAAACTTGATAGATTCTTTTTTTGTTTTTCATGGTATTTGGCTTGGGAAAACTAGCTTCAGTCACCAGCCTTTACAAAAATCTGGGAAGAGGGAGCTGCCAAGCAGCTGTGTTATATGTGCATTGGCAGCAGGGATTATTAGGCGGGTAGCTGAATGATTGCTTGTAGACATGTCTGCTGGCCTGGCCAGTCAAAGTCATTGTTCAAGGCAAGTGAAAAAGTGTCACAAATGTGAGTCATTCCATTGTGTGTTGGTTAAGGCCTGGAGGGAGTAGTCAGGCTTTGCCAGCCAAGCTACACACGAGGCTACTGAAGCAGGACCTGTCGGGTAATACTGAAAACACCGAAGTGAGAAGAGCGATGTTTATAAGTAGGTTAAAAACAGTTTCTTATGAGGAACTTTAATATGCAACTCTTGTTACTTCACCCAAAATAGAAAGGAACATATGTCAGTGGAGTGGAGTAAATCCCTGGCATTCAAAATCACCATTTACACTTGAACTGCTTACAACTTGTACTATTGGAAAGCTGTCAGCAGGCACCATGGCAAGTGAACAATGCAGGACTTACAAACATTTTTCTGTAATATTTAGGTGAATCTTAATGTGGCTACTCTTGGCACCGGTTAGTAACTTTTGATGGGAATGGCCCTGCTAGGTGGCAAAAGCCATCCCTGTTAAACCCCTTTGATATCGTATTTAAATGGAAGTAGATTGATTTTTGCCTTGAATTTGTGGCATAAAGGCATCAAAGGGTTTTAAAGAAATTAAAAACCAATGCAGACATGGTATGTTTGCATGCTCGATAGGTTGAGAATACTCACTTTAGTGGGGGTCTTCTTATGAGACATCCTGCCAAAATTTGATTTATTAGTGGGCTGGAGGTTTTTAACTTTGGTGTGTTTTGTACAGTTTTTGGCTGTAAAGCCCTCCTGAACCTCTTATTTATTGCAAACAGGATCAGTGCAAACATGTGTTTATGATTACTTGATGGTGCAATTCAGCAAAGTGTTTTAATATTAAAGTTTTTATGACAGTTGGTTTTTGTGACCACCAGGGTGCACTGCAGTCAGGCTACAGTGAATTCAACTGTAGTTCCTGGGCCATTTTATTGGTAAAACTCTGACCGGTGTAAATCTTGTGTTTTGTAGTTAGTGTAGTTGAAATAGCTTGACAGCACAGTGAAATCTTGTTATGACGACAGTCAAGATGCAACATACTTAACTATCTCAAGATACAAATTTTAAATAAGGGATATAAAGAGGAAGAAGTGTAAACCTACATCTGCCTTGTAGGGTGACTTAAGCAGTCAATGCGAGACATCTTTTACAATGCATGTAAAACAAAGGGCTAACTCTGTATTTTATACTTAAAAGTCAAACTAATTTGAACTCGACTTTTGACAAATTCCTTTAAATTTGACTCTTTATGTGACTGATTCAGATATTGGACCCATTTTGCTGGCACCAGGTGGTGTCCTTATAATGAGAGTTCACTGTGTTGTTTACCTACCACCCTGCACTACCAGGAAGAAGGTGATAATGGTGACTTAGGGACATGTCACACACTTTTACTCTATGGTCCCTAGAATGTTATTATTCTACAGGTTTGGAGCATATATGCAATTTATTTGGGCACTTACAGCTCATGAAATACATTTCAAGAATTACCCCAATATGGTTAGGGGCAAAGATGAAATTCACAATTTTCATTTTCCGTAACCTGTGAAGTGTTTATCAAATATATCATGTCCATGACTGAGATGGAGTAGGTAATCAAGAGATGGCTGTGCCTATGCAGTAGGAGTTTGCCAGTACACAGAAATCAGGCGTCCGGGTTATATGTTTTTTTATAGTGCATAAACTGATCAAATGGGGGGTGCTCATCAGAGCAGAAAAAATAATTTAAAGGAAATCCACTTTTTTAACTATCTTCAATGTGAAAGAAATGTGACAAAGAAAAGGAAAAAAGGGAAAATCACTGCACTTACATATTTAATGTAGGGTAAATGTTTTGGTCGAGATGATATTAAGTTTAAAGGCATACGTTTGTGGCATGGTTTTTTGAAAAAAGCCTTGCTAAATGTAGGAGCATACAATGCACCTCTGATGAGTTCTATCCAACAAATATTTTTCATACCAAAGTGGGATTAAATCTGTGGAATATATACTTGTATATGAAAGGAAGACTTCATGGAATTTTGTCTGTGTAGCTACGAATTTATATCAAATTAAAGCTGCCATTTTATTGGGACATATCTACCGTTATATTTGATCACTTCTGGAAAAAAATCCACTCCAAAGACCAGACCAGCTTAAAATTGCTTTTATGAAATTATAAAACTAAATAAAATTTGCTGCAATATTTGTTGGAAGAAAGTAGACTGTAGACAGAGTTCACTTTGAATTTTCTCACACTCTGTATTTGGTCCAGAATATGAAAAAGTTTCATTTAGGCTTGTCCGTGAGGTATGAGTTGCCAAAGGTATTGAATCAATGTAGTGTCTAGTCAAAACACTGACCACTGTCACAAGGTTGGATTAATAATAATAATCATTTGGTAGGCTTAAAAAAAAATCCAGCGGTTGCTCTCTTCAGTGAAAGTTTATGTTTGTTTGATTGCCAAAAAGTGTAGCCTGTTTGAAGTTGACACAGCTGGAATACTGTTACACAGGGAAGAAAGTTGTTGCCCTTTGACTGTGGTGTGCTATAACTCATGGAGGTGACTGACCACCTCAAAATCCACTACTGTGTTCTTGGAGTTCATGATGCTAGGAGCATAAAATGGAATGGACTCCTTATGCCAAATAGAAACTAGCTGTAGCAGCCCAGGAGAACCCAGTGAGTGGGTGAAAAGGGCTGACCCAATATATGGTCCCTACCAACTGGGAGCCAATGTAGCCACTCCTGGACTAACTTGTCAGTCCCCACGTTACACATGGTAAACCCAAATACCTTCTTGCAAAGCACTGATTCAAAATGCATTAAATATGGCCATGCCCTGGTGCTGCTGAGTAATCGATGCTTCTGGCAGGAACATGACTGATGGGATGAACCAAGAACACAAAAATCACCAGAGGGTCCCAGTGGTTATGATGTTTTAACTAACATCCCAGGTGCAGTCATGTATGCTGGATGTGGTCCCCTCTTTTTCTTGAAGTCTTCTGGGCATATCTTATTGGCTTACAAAGCTGCAATCAACTTGTTCCATACCAAGCTAGAAGAGGCCATGGCCTGATGGCTTCTGCATCACCTGGCATCATGCTCCAGCTGTTGGCAAGTGAAATCTTTGGCTGTAGTTGGTACAGCAGTACATGACTTGCCAGGCACTGCAAAAACTACTGACTTAAGATACAGCATGTTGTTACTTTTTAAGAAATGCTTTTAATGAGTATTTTTAATTGTCGGTTCTGTAACTATGGCTTACTATACATGGAGAGTGGGACTGGTATGGAAGGAGTTAAACATGTTGGATCAATCAAAGGATCCGTGTTGTGGTTCTACCAGAGCTGTGACTGTGGGTGACAGGACAGGGTCGTCCGGGACATTTGCTGTGCCTGGTCTGTGGTTACTGTATTATGTTTATATATACAGCACTGGCAGTGCTGGTTTAACATTAAAATCTGTATTTACATATATTATTAGTGTTTCTATTCTGTTACCTTGTGCAACTTAAACTTTGAAAGAAAAATGATACAAATGGGTTTCTGTGTGTGTGTGTGTGTGCGCGCATGCATGCGTGCGTGTGTGTGTTGAAAAGAGGAAGGGAGAGAGAGAGAAGGTGAGACAGATTTGAAAATAGACATTGTATGTGGTCACACAGCACAAAATCATCAACGTTCTAGACAGGACTTTTTTATCTTGTATGATCCAGGTTGTCCTCCGAAGTATTAGCCCTGATGAATACTAGTAAAATGGCATTGTGCGCACAGGCGTATGAAAATATTTTGATTGCCAGAGGATCGATGCTCCTTATTATCTGGTAATACCACACAGCCAATACTTAACTACCAGTGGGAACCAATGTTAGGCATACCACTCTGAAAACTATGAATAAAGTACACATTGCTAGCTTGAGTATGGTACAATGGTATATGTATGACCAGCAAGCCCAACATCAGGGCAATTAAGCACCTCTTGTTTCAAATTCTTAGGCACAACCAAACATTTGGGTGAAACGACCTTTTACCACAGGTAATACAGGACTCCATCTACCAATTTGAACTGGGATTTACACAGCCACAGATGTTTTACTGCAGGGTTACTCAACCACAGCTCATCATTAGGGGGATCTGTATCAGACTCTAGCCGCTGAATCAAGGGACCAATATCAGGATCTTTCAATTGAGAGTCACTTGGCTCTTCTGAGGTACACCCTTGAAACCACTTACTTCCCCGTTTTCCCTCCTGATCCAGACTCTCACTATCCTAGTCCAAAGCTTTAGGATCAGGATTAGTGTTCTGACACACCGCCAGAGGAACAATGTCATCAGTGTCTTTCTCAAAACGTTTCCACTGGTTATAAATCTTGTGGCAGTCTTTACAACCACCACATGGAAGATCTTTGAGTTTAGCCCCTGCCAAGTAACAATCACAACAAGTGCTGTCTGTGGGTATTCTCGACAGACCATCAGCATTCACATGTACTTTGCCTGGCCTATACAAGCCATCATGCCAACTGTTCTTCAATAGTTTCAAATCTTGTAAGCCCGGCAAGACCACTGTGATCTGTCCTCATGATGAATTTGCGTCCCAGTAAATAATGTCTCTACTGCCCAGTGAATCTGACCACAGCAAGAAGTTCTTTTCTTGTTGTGCAGTACCATCTCTGTGCAGGAGACCGAGCAAAAATACCATATGAAATGGTTCTTTCTTTCCCCCTCTGAACCTGGATAAGCTTCGTCCCTATGGCCCCATCTGAAGCATCACAGTTTAATATGAAGGTGCTTGGAGACTCTGGAAACTCTAAAACAGGTGCACATGAGTTGGCAGCTTTCAAGTTCCCAAAAGACCTTTGGTGTTCCTCTGTTCTTTAATGTGTTCTCTGTGGTAGTTGGCAAACCCAAGGAAAGACGCTACCTCTTTAGTAGGGGCGGGTCACTCCTTGACAGCAGCTATTTAATCTGGAGTCCTAGCAATGCCATCTGCTGAGACCAGTCGTCTCAGAAACGTAATTTCTCACTGAAACAGATAACACTTTTTACCTCAGCTGACTTGTCAGTCAGCTGAGGTTTTTTGAGGGTCCGTCGTCCGTCTGTCCGTCGTCCGTCCGTCCGTCGTCCACAATTCACATTTTCGACTTCTCAAAAACCGTCAGCCAGATTCACTTCAAACTTGGTGGAGATGTGCCTTGGGTGGGTCTCTACCAAGTTTGTTCAAATGGTCACGGTCCAGTGATTTTTGGATTTTTAATGAATTATTTTGTTGTTGTTTTCTTTTCTACAAATCTTAAAAAATCTTCTTCTCCGAAACCACTCACCGAATTGCTTTGATATCACACAGGAACACTCCCTGGGACTCCTAGTTCTTAATTTGTTCACCAGGTGGCGCTGCAATTTTTTCCTAATTTTTTATGAATTTTTGTGTGTTAAAGCTATTTTCGACTTCTCCAGAAGAACCCTCACTCAGATTAAGCTGAAACATGGTGGATATGTTCCTTGTAGAAGGGTCAAACAAATTTGTTCCCTATGTGGGAATGCTGCGGATTCCTGATTTTTAACGATTTTTTCAATTCTGGTACTTGTCGGTCAATGCAGCTTTCCTATTGATTACTATGGAAGTCAATGGGCATTCTAATGCTAATTCACATTTTTGACTTCTCCAAAACCGTCATCCAGATCAAATTCAAACTTGGTGGCAATGTACCTTGGGTGGGTTTCTACCAATATTGTTCACATGGTCATGCTCCAGTGATTTTTGGAATTTTAATGAATTTTGTTGTTGTTTTCTTTTGTACAAATCTTAAAAAATTTTCTTCTCCGAAACTGCTTACCCAAATGCTTTGATATCACACAGGATCACATCTAGGGACTCCTTGTTGTTAATTTGTTCACCAGGTTGCGCTGCAGTTTTTTTTCTAATTTTTTGTGAATTTTTGTGTGTTATAGCTATTTTCGACTTCTTCTCCGGGACCGTCACTCAGATTAAGCTTACACGTGGTGGATATGTTCCTAATGGAAGGGCCAAACAAAGTTGTTCACTATGTGGGAATGCTGCGGATTCCTGATTTTTAATGATTTTTTCAATTCGGCTCCTTTGGGGTAAATGCACCTTTCGTATTGATTACCATGTAAGTCAATGGGCATTCTAATGCTAATTTACATTTTCGACTTCTTCTCCAAAACCATCATCCAGATTTACTTCAAACTTGGTGGCAATGTACCTTGGGTGGGTGTCTACCAGGTTTGTTCCAATGGTCATGTTCCAATGAATTTGGATTTTTTTATGATTTTTTTTTTCAGAAATCACTACAAAAGTTTTAATAGGAAAGTTTAACATGGGAATTTCTTGTAATGGTCATAACTTTAATAATTTTGACCAGATTTACTTCAAACTTGGTGGGGATGTGCCTTGGGTGGATCTCTAGCAAGTGTGTTCAAATGGTCACGCTCTATTGATTTTTGGATTTTTTATGATTCTTTTTCTTTTTTGGGGCAAACCTTCAAAATTCTTCTCCTCTGAAACTGTTCACCCACTTGCTTTGATATCGTACATAGACACTCCCGGGGACACCTAGGTCCCAATTTGTTCACCAGGTGGCACTGCAATTTTTTTTAGGAATTTTTTGTATTGTTTTGCTATTTTTCACTTGTTCTCAGAACCGTCCCTCAGATTAAGCTGAAATGTGATGGATATATTGTTGTGGAAGGGTAAAACAGTTGTTTAGTAGGTGGCACTGCTTTGGATTCCTGATTTTTAAGGATTTTCATTTCGGGTACTTATCGTTCAAATTGCAGCTTTCCTATTGATTACTATGTAAGTCAATGGGCATTCTAATGCTAATTCACAGGACAACTGACACGAAATTTACTGTTTACTTGATAACTTGAGATCTGTTTTGAGTTAGCTACACATGTTAATTATTCTGTATGAAGGTCATGCTGAGACAGTACATGAATGACCTTGACCTCGTCTGTGGGGTCACAGTGCAACATACATGAATTTTACTCTTCATTATAACTTGAGAACTACTTGAACTTTGATGTTGCACATGTAAGTGTTCTTGTATAAAGGTCAGACTTACTCAGAACATGGTGTCCTTGATCCTTTCCCAAGTTCATAGAGCTGCAAGTGTGATGAATGTCAAGATCAGCTGAGGCACGGGCTGTTCACACTGCCCTCTTGTTTGGTTTTTCATTTAAGATCATGATCTCTAAATCTCTCCAACACCAGTCTGAGGTTTTTGAGGTGATCTTCAAAAGTTTTACCCCTGAAAATGTCATCAAGATAAGCCAATATCTCGTTCCACACCAGTCTTTGTAACACTTAATTCATTGCCCTCTGGAAGGTTGTGGCAGAGCCACAAAGCCCAGAAGGCATTTGGGAATATTCATAAAGGCCATACTTTGTTAGGAACTCTGTCTTAGGTCAATCCTTCTCCTCTACCTCAATTTGGTAGTATCTACTGGCCATATGCAAAGAAGAAGAGAAAAGACTGCCCCCTAGAGTATCCAGGCACTCCTCTATCAAGGGAAGTGGGAACGCAACTTTTGCCGTAACTTGATTTAATTTTCGGTACTCCATGCACCGTTTCACTGTACCATCCTTCAATCTTTCTGTGCAGTACTAGAGGAGAAGCCCAATCAGAGTGAGAAGGTTGAACTATACCAAGATGTAACATAAACTTCAGGTGTTCTTCTTCACCCTCTAAACTAATGGGACAACCGACATTTTTTTTGTTTAATCAACTGGGCACCTTTAGTGTCAATTTATGTTTTAATAGGGAAAAATAACCTAAATCAAGTCATGTTTAGCAAATACATCTTGGTATTCAATCAACAGTGCTTTCAAGACATGACCCTGTTTCTCATTTAAATGTACACAGGAGACCTCCCATAGCTCTTGAAGATGTGAGGGCAATTTAGGCTCATTTTGATGTCCAGCAAGCCAAACATCTGCATGATGTGCAGCCACACCTTCTATACAAGGCTCTGCATTTGCCTGTCTGGTTACCTACACTTCTAACCTCTTCGGCTCATTTTCCTGTGTGGAGTTAACAGAGTCCTTACATATACTTGCCCCTAGGAGGTAACCTGGTTTGACTGTAATAGGTTTTATCTGTGATATTCACTATGGTCCTTGTTGAGTTCTTCCCTAGCACAGCCATGGCTGGAACCAACAGTTCAATTACTTTGACCTGGTGTAATCACGTATTCAGTGGTGACCTTATCCTGTATACATGCTTTGATGGACATTCTGCTGTGTGGAGGAACCACCATTATCTTTGGAATTGTTTCCTGTGAAACGCACTTTTTTCTGCCCCGTTACCATATAACTTGACTGGGACTACCTGGTCTCCCGTGGCAACTGCCAAACTTTTAAGGTCCACAACACAATTGTTAGCCATAAGAAAATCTAATCCCAAAATGAACTTGCCTGTAATAGGTGCTACACATATGTGCCAAGGTTTAATTCTATTTCCCAGTACCATGTCCACCTTGTTCACTTTTGCAGCCTGCATATCACTTCCTTCAGCTGTTCCTTTAAGCAGAAGTGATTCTCCGGCTTTGACATTTACATGTACTCCCATCTGTTGAGCAAACTCACAGCTGAACACAGTAATTTGTGCAGCTGTATCTAACACAGCATCCACTTCATAGCCCTCCACTATCATGGACACAAGAAGATTACACGCATTGGTATTCCTCCCAAAGGAGACTTCCCTAACTACCCCATTTTTATGCAGGGGTCGAGAGGGGCCCTGCATATTTACCGGGTATATGGCGAAAATCCAGCCTGTTTGTTTACATGTTACATATACACCACAGTACATAGGATTATGTGTGAAATTATACAATTTTAAGTCTGCACCATGTGAGAAGATCCAATAAAATGTTCATTCGGCATGTTTTATTTTAGTTGTGTCTTGTCTTTTTTTAAAAAAGTGTTATTTTACTGTTTAGGGGTCGTATCAAGAGTCAGAGAGTTTTGTGAAAGGACCGCTACAGAAATGGTATAGTTGCCCTGGTTTGTGTTGATGGTTTAAATAAATTTTGTGCCATGTGGGGAGGTTTATAGTCAACCAGATAGAGCTAGAATTTAGTGTCAATGTTTTTAATAACTATCACTGATCAAAAACCGGGACAAAATATTCAAGCTACTGTAAAAATTTATAAAGTTTGAGGTGCATCTTGAAGAAACATTCTGTATGAAACGGAGCTGTATTCCTGTGACAGCGGTCACCAGAAGGCTGTCACATGTCAACATGGTCAAGATCAAGGTCTTGGACCAGTAAATACGCTGCAGCTGCAGGTGTGTTAGAACTTTCAGTCACGCAATGAATACAGCACCTCAGGTGACAGGCTATTGAAAATTAGGGAGCAGAGAAACTCTTATGCATTTCTTGTCATATAAAGGGAATAAATATGCCTGATTATCTGTGGGTTTGGGAAGGGTGTCACTTCAACATTTAATTCTTGAACCAGAAATTTTGTTGGGCTATTATTTCACCAAGGTTTGCTTCGGATTTGTAACTATGGAGGTAAGCATAAACAAATGCGCGAGTAGCAAAAAAGTTAATTGGTTTTGCCCCCATTTTCTATTGATAGTGTAAGTGTCATCGAAGTAAGCTTTGAGAAAAATGACAGGTACAATGTCAACGAAACTTTTAAATGTCATAGACAAGCTGCTGAATATAGCCAATTTAACATGTAACTCTATTAGGTTTGATTTACTGGTCCAAGACCTCAACCATTAAACTAAGGAAAGACTGGACTCCCACGTGTTGACCAGTGTTTACGTTGAGACACATTGCTGGGCACATGAAGGAAAAACAGTTGACTGGCGACAACAATAAGTGGGTTTTAATTACCAGGTTGTGATACAAAGTATGGAGCAGTAATTTTGTTTAATAAAAGCTTAATTAGTGTACAAATGTTACAAATTGGTAGAATACTTCACCGCAACGATGCTACGTTTGTTCATCATGAATGATGTCATGACACGCAATGGCGGGCAGGACTGATTGATTTTGGAACATTCGTCATTAGTTTTTCGGGTCTTTTCGATTATAATTATAAGCATATAATAAACAGGTTATGGCCACTTAGGATAGGCTGTGTCAAGAAGTGAACAAGATGAACGATGTAATCTGTTGTTATGCTTGGTGCAGTTTACTCCACAATAGGCTGTGCGGCATGGTGTGGCGCGGGGCACTAAGCTCATAATTGACCTGGACTGAGAACATCATACCGAGATTTCCTATTGTGCAACCAAGACCGCATTTAACTTGGGTTTCTTTTGTGTTCTGTTTGAGAGTATAACAACGGTCACATGTGGCGTTATAAAGATCCAAATGTGGCAGGTTTTTTCAGAACGATCCCATAATTAATATAATAAACATTCGGCCAGCTCATTTATCCGCAACGTTTGTAAATCTCTGACCAATGTAGGCCTACTTAGGATAAATAATATATATATAATATAGATACAAGTTTTTTTCTGCAAGACGCACTGAGAGTGGCTAATATATAAGAGGTGGTTTTGTATGGTGTATTTTCGACTAAGCCGGAACGCATATATACCAACTGCACCAAATTCCCATTCCTAAAAAAGAATGGTTTAATGGAGGCCGGCACACGTGAATAACATGATCAACATGACCCAGTTCATTGTATTTTTTGTGAAAGCACTATATAACAGCAAATGTCATAATGATCTCAATTGTATATTATAATTGTTATTATTTAAGTATTGTTTTTACAAATTAAAGGATATATTTATGTTCTTGTAATATTCTATCCTATTCTGTATAGCCTGGTGGAACCCGTGTTTTTTGTTTTTTTTTTAAACCAACAGGCAACATATTTAGCTTGAACGTATCACTTAATTATCATGAAGCAACACGAAT
This sequence comes from Hermodice carunculata, assembly GCA_964020975.1. Lineage (NCBI taxonomy): Eukaryota > Metazoa > Annelida > Polychaeta > Eunicida > Amphinomidae > Hermodice > Hermodice carunculata. The sequence goes on along the minus strand of CAXHWN010002757.1, from coordinate 139,214 downwards.
ACTGTATGAGGCCGACAGGAGGTTATATGTTTGCTATAGGCCCAGGGTCCACCTACGGTCAGCAAAGGTGCAAATTTCTTTTTTACCTCTGACATAAACCAATACATGTTCAGATCATTCGAAAATAAGCCAAGCAAAATATTTGAACAGTTGTATGGTTACTATATGACATATGAAGAGTCAGAGATTTTTTATGTTGCTACTTTGTGGTTATTTTATATTAAGCCACATAAAAAATCCCTGTTAATCATGGCATGCTTTTGTGCCGCACCAATTGTTTTGAGAAATTTGTTATTTGTAAATATTTGCGAAAAAAATCACTGACAAAGCTTCAATGAATGCATTGAGCAGTCAGCGCCTCTAGCGCCAATCAAGAGAACTATATTACAGCATTCTTGTGAAATTCTGAATGGACAAATGACCTGTATGGGCAATGGGTACTTATGGCAAGCTTTTATACAGTAAATCATTTGGAGGGAAGGGAAGGGTTTAAACCCCCCCCTCCCTCATCATGTTTTCTTTTAGAAAACCACTGATGATACGCCTGGATATTATTCTAATGCTAATTATGTCTGTGTGCCAACACAGACATACTGTTTTTCTAGGAATTCTTTATTTAAAGTATGTGTGTCAGCACACACTTTTCTGTTTTTCTAGGAATTCTTTATTAAAGTGTGTGTGTCAACACACACTTTTCTGTTTTTCTAGGAATTCTTTCTTCCTTCCTTCCTTCCTTCCTTCCTTCCTTCCTTCCTTCCTTCCTTCCTTCCTTTCTTTCTTTCTTTCTTTCTTTCCTTCTTTACAGGCAAATTTGTCTGACATTTCAGTTGAAAAGTATTACATGTAGAAACTCCAAACCTGGCACAATTATACTTCTGTAGATAAAATCTGGCCTTTTCATAATGAGAAGTCATGCTTTTCAAAATTATGCAAATGAGGGCTAATTAAACTTTTGAATCTTCAATATCTTATATACTTTAGCAGATGCGGTTCCGGGTGTATAGGAGTTCGATCATAGCAAGGCAAACGTCATCTCAAATGTCAAGGTCATGTCAAGGTCAAAGGTCAATTTCAAGCCAAAATGTCATTTTTGAGGTCAAGGTTCACTTCAAGTAGAGGTCATCTCAAGGTCAAAGGCCACTTTCAATGGTGGCCTTCTTCTATTCATAATTTGGTCAATTTTTATCCAATTTTGATCATGTTGGGCTCAAATTCTAGCTGGTGTAACCTTGCATATTTTTAATAAAATTGATATGTGACCTCTAAAAGTCAAAGGTCAAGGTCATTTGAACTTTTGAAAGTTTCATCCAGTCATAACTTGGCCATTTTCCATCCAATTCTAATCATGCCATTCAATTCTAATCATGTTGGACTCAAACTCTAGGTATTGTAACACTGCACATTTTTTTCAGAACATGTAACCTCGAAAGGGCAAAGATCAAGGCCATTTGGCCCTTTGAAAGTTTCATCTTGCCATAAGTTGGTCAATTTTCGTCCGATTTGCTTCATGTTGGGTTTAAATTTTGGGTATTGTAACATTGCACAATTTACATGTGACCTGTAAAAATCAAAGGTCAAGGTCAATTGGACTTTGAAATTTGTATGCAGCTATAAGCTTGATGTAATGTGAAGTACCAAAGGATAAAAGTTGTGGCATTAAATATTTACAACTTTTGAAAGCATTCAGACAGATTTGCCTTGAAGCAAATCTTCATTTCTAGTTTCTCTCTTTCTTCTTTCTTCTTTAGCGGCAAATTTGTCCGACACTTTTCTCCGACACCATTATACATAGAAACTCCAAACTTGGCATGATTGTACCTCCATACTAGGACTTTGACCGTTTTATACAGAGGAATGAAGATGTTTTAAATTATGCAAATGAGGGGAATTTGAAATTTTAAAACTTGACTCTCCAAAACTATTATAGATAGAGATGTCATTTCAACTTCTACTTGGGGGTTATTGACCATTGCGCATCTAATGAATCTAAAACAAAAGTTCTGGCCATTTAAATAATGCTAATTAGCAGCATTTGAACTTTTAAAACTTATATCTTCAAAACTAGTGTAGATAGAGATGTTATTTCAACTTATACTAGGGGGTTGTTGACCATTGTGCATGTAATGAATCTTTAACAAAAGTTTTAGCAATTTAAATTATGCTAAATAGCACCATTAGAAATTAAAAATCTTGAATAACTTCAAAGCTATAATAGATAGAGCGGCTATTCCAACTTGTTCTCCTGTGTTATAGAATAGTTGTACATTGCCATACCAATATGCTTTGAAGACACAAACACTGATTTGCTATGCAGCAAATCATCTATCTATCGGTCTATCGTTCTTTCTTTCTTTCTTTCTTTCTTTCTTTCTTTCTTTCTTTCTTTCTTTCTTTCTTTCTTTCTTTCTTTCTTTCTTTCTTTCTTTCTTTCTTTCTTTCTTTCCTTCTTTCTTTCCTTTCTTTCTTTCTTTCTTTCTTTACAGGCAAATTTGTCGGACATTTCATTTGAAAAGTATTATATGTTGACACTCCAAACTTGGCACAATTATACTTTTATGGATAAAGTCTGGCCTTTTTATAATGAGAGGTCATGCTTTTCAAAATTATGCAAATGAGGGGTGATTAAAGTTTTAAATGTTCAATATCTTATGTACTATAGTAGATGTGGTTCCGAGTGTATAGGAGTTCGATCATAGCAAGGTGAAGGTCATCTCAAATGTCAAGGTCAAAAGTCATGTCAAAGTCAAAGGTCAATTTAAGCCAAAATGTCATTTTTGAGGTCAAAGTTCACTTGAGATAGAGGTCATCTCAAGGTCAAAGGTCATTTCAAGGTCACAGGCCACTTTTGATGGTGGCTCTCTTCTAGCCATAACTTGGTCAATTTTTATCCAATTGTGATCATGTTGGGCTCAAATTGTAGCTATTGTAACGCTGCACATTTTTAAACTTACATGTGACCTCTGAAGTTGAAGGGTCACGGTCATGTGGACCTTTGAAAGTTTCATGCAGTCATAACTTGGCCAATCTCCATTCAATTCTAATCATGTTGGACTCAAATTGTAGGTATTGCCACAGTTGACATTTTTATAAAACATGTAACCTCAAAAAAGGCAAAGGTCAGGGTCATTTGGCCCTTCGAAAGTTTCATCTTGCCATAAGTTGGTCAATTTTCATCCGATTTGGTTCATGTTGGGCTTAAATTGTGGGTATTGTAACACTGTGCAATAAACATGTGACCTGTAAAAGTCAAAGGTCAAGGTCAATTGGACTTTGAAATTTCAATCCAGCCATAAGCTTAATGTAATGTGATGTACCAAAGGATAAAAGTTGTAGTATTTAATGTTTACAACTTTTGAAGGCACACAGACAGATTTGCTTTCAAGCAAATCTTCTTTTCCAGTTTCTTTCTTTCTTTCTTTTTTCTTCTTTACCAGCAAATTCGGCGACACTTTTCTCGGACACTATTATACATAGAAACTCCAAACTTGGCATGATTGCACCTCCATACAAGGAGTTTGGCCGTTTTATACACAGAAATGAAGATGTTTAAACTTATGCAAATTAGGGGCATGTGAAATTTTAAATCTTGAATAACTTCAAAGCTATAATAGATAGAGATGCCATTCCAACTTCTACTCCTGTGTTATGGAATAGTTAAAGTGTGTGTGTCAACGCTCACTTTTCTGTTTTTCTAGGAATTCTTTATTAAAGTGTGCGTCGACACACACTTTTCTGTTTTTCTAGGATTTCTTTCTTTCTTTGTTTCTTTCTTTCTTTCTTTCTTTCTTTCTTTCTTTCTTTCTTTCTTTCTTTACAAGCAAATTTGTCCGACATTTCATTTGAAAAGTATTACATGTAGAAACTCCGAACTTGGCACAATTATACTTCTATAGACAAAGTCTGGCCTTTTTATAATGAGAGGTCATGCTTTTCAAAATTATGCAAATGAGGGGTGATTAAAGTTTTAAATGTTCAATATCTTATGTACTATAGTAGATGTGGTTCCGAGTGTATAGGAGTTCGATCATAGCAAGGTGAAGGTCATCTCAAATGTCAAAGTCAAAGGTCATGTCAAAGTCAAAGGTCAATTTAAGCCAAAATGTCATTTTTGAGGTCAAGGTTTACTTCAGGTAGAGGTCATCTCAAGGTCAAAGGTCATTTCAAGGTCAAAGGCCACTTTCCGAGGTAACTTTCTTCTAGCCATAACTTGGTCAATTTTTATCCAATTTTGATCATGTTGGGCTCAAATGGTAGCTATGGTAACATTACACATTTTGAAATTAATATGTGACCTCTAAAGGTCAAAGGTCAAGGTCATTTGGACCGTTGAAAGTTTCATCCAGTCATAACTTGGCCAATTTCCATCCAATTCTAATCAAGTTGGACTCAAATTGTAGGTATTGCAAACTGCACATATTTATTAGAACATGTAACCTCGAAAGGGCAAAGGTCAAGGTCATTTGGCCCTTTGAAAGTTTCATCTTGCCATAACTTGGTCAATTTTCATCCGATTTGGTTCATGTTAGGTTTAAATTTTGGGTATTGTAACACTGCGCAATCTACATGTGACCAACTTCTACTAGGGGGTTGTTGACCATTGCGCAGCTAATGAATTAAAACTTAAAGTTGTAGTAATTTAAATTATGCTAAATAGCACGATTAAAAATTTTAAATCTTGAATAACTTCAACGCTAGAATAGATAGAGATGCCATTCCAACTTGTACTCCTGTGTTATGGAATAGTTGTACATTGCCACACCAATATGCTTTGAAGACACACACACTGATTTGCTATGCAGCCAATCATCATTTCTAGTTTCTTTCTTTCTTTCTTCTTTCTTTCCTTTTTACATGCAAATTTGTCCGACATTTCATTTGAAAAAGTATTACACGTAGAAACTCCAAACTTGGCACAATTATACTTCTATGGATAAAGTCTGGCCTTTTTATAATGAGAGGTCATGCTTTTCAAAATTATGCAAATGAGGGGTAATTAAAGTTTTAAATGTTCAATATCTTATGTACTATAGTAGATGTGGTTCCGAGTGTATAGGAGTTCGATCATAGCAAGGTGAAGGTCATCTCAAACGTCAAGGTCATGTCAAGGTCAAAGGTCATGTCAAGGTCAACGGTCAATTTCAGGCCAAAATGTCATTTTTGAGGTCAAGGTTCACTTCAGGTGAAGGTCATCTCAAGGTCAAAGGCCACTTTCCATGGTGGCTAGCCATAACTTGGTCAATTTTTATCCCATTTTGATCATGTTGGGCTCAAGTTGTAGCTATTGTAGCCCTGCATATTTTAAAATTGATATGTGACCTCTAAAGGTCGAAAGTCAAGGTCATTTGGACCTTTGAAAGTTTCATCTAGTCATAACCTGGCCATTTTCCATCCAATTCTAATCATGTTGGACTCAAATTGAAGGGTTTGGTGCAAAGACCTGATAACTGGAGTTACAGATCTTTGCCTGAAATTAGGCGCACTGCCTTGTGCATGGCAGGATCTTCCTGCTGTGTAAATCTTGGAGATTTCTGAGTAAGATTGTAGATTATTTTCAGTGCAAGCTCATGTTAACTCAATATACCCATCAAGACAAAAGTGTGTAATAGCATGTCCTTTATACCTAACATATTTTAGCACAACATATTATTTCCCTCAAAATAACTGAGTTAGTGCAAACTTATGTTATCTTGACATAGAAAATCAGTCCATTGTACTTAAAACATGCATAGACACTTGCCCAATTCTTGCACTAATAAAAAGTCTAAAGTTCTATGAGGATTTGTTTGTTTGCTGCATCATACATGGGCCCAATGTATGTTATCGGAGTGCAAAAAATAGGTAACTGTGCATATAATGTTTGTGGGTGCTGCAATGTTCTAGAAATGGTGTCTAGTTATGGTGCAACAATATGATAACTACTACTTTTTAAATTTTATCTGTCATTTGGGATGTTTTCATGGTCAATCTTCGTGCAAAACTTAAGACTTACCTATAAACTTTGGATTAAGAGTGAAGAAAAAGGGAATTTGATGCAAAAAATACAAAAAAACACATTCATCATTTTCAGCACTTTAAAACCCCATTTTGTCGATTTCACAAAGGTGGGACTTAACAGGTCTTTGCACCAAGCCCTTCAATTGTAGGTATTGCAACACTGTGTGTTTTTATAAGAACATGTCACCTCAAAAGGGTAAAGGTCAAAGTCATTTGGCCCTTTGAAAGTTTCATCTTGTCATAACTTGGTCAATTTTCATCTGATTTGGTTCATGTTGGGCTTAAATTGTGGGTATTGTAAAGTTGTGCACTTTACATGTGACCTGTTAAGGTCAAAGGTCAAGGTCATTTGGACTTTGAAATTTGCATCCAGCCATAAGCTTAATGTGATGTGAAGTACCAAAGGATAAAAGTTGTACCATTTAATATTAACAACTTTTGAAGGCACACAGACAGATTTGCTTTGAAGCAAATCTTCTTTTCTAGTTTTTCTTTCTTTCTTTCTCTTTCTCTCTCTTGTTTTCTTTTCAGACAAATTTGTCCAACATTTCATTTGAATACTATTATATTTAGAAACTACAAACTTGGCATGATTATACTTCTATACATAAGACCTTGAGTTTTTGTAAAGAGGTTCAACAGTTGTGAAAATTATGCAAATAAGGGCCATTTGAAAATTTATATCTTTAACATCTCCAAAATTTTATAGGCACAGGTAACCAATTCTACTTCAGTTAATATGTTCGTAACACTGCACGTTTTTGTAATTTATGTGTGACCTGTAAAGGTCAAAAGTCAAAGGTCAAGGTCATTGGCACCTTAGAAATTTTCATCTAGGTATAACTCAGTAAATTTTATCCAATCTTGATCTCGTTGGGCTCAAAAGGAAGGTATTGTAAAGCTGCACACTTTTGGGTGCTACATGTCAGCTCTAAAGTTCAAAGATCAAGGTCATTTGGACCTTTGAAATTTTCATCCAGCCATAACCTGGTCAATTTTTATCCAATTTTGATCATGTTGGACTCAAATTGTAGCTATTATAACACTGCACATTTTTTTTATTTACATGTGACCTCTAAAGGTCAAAGGTCAAGGTCATTTGGACTTTGAAATTTTCATGCAGCCATATGCTTAATGGAATGTGAAGTACCAAAGGACAAAAGTTGTAGCATTTCATATTTACAACTTTTGAAGGCACACAGACAGATTTTCTTTGAAGCAAATCTTCTTTTCTAGTTGCAACTTGTCTTCATCATTGGTCAGATATTGTGTGTATTTGTGCTTCTTGAGCAAAATTGGAAGAGACATATCCAAGGTAAATTCGCAACAAGTTGGAAGTAACGAGCTTTGAACATAGATACATCAACAAATAAGTGAATGAATACACAAACAAGCAAAAGCATGGATAAAGTAAAGGTGGATATGTTTGTAACATGCCCTAACAGACACAATGCGAGCTACATGTAAAACACATTACCAGCTCATGCAGCATTTTCAACTTTGTTAGTTATGTACCTGCATATAATGAGTAGCCCCTTATGCTCTGACTTTAGCATATCAAATTTAGTTGCAAATAGTATATGTACCCTGAAGGTCGCGTTAAAATGGTATGTAAAGATAAAATGAAAAGCTCATAACCATCACCACCAATAACTCCTCTTCTTTTCATATTCACTTTTTCAAAAGGTCAGTTTAAAAACAGCATTTGCATCCAATCATTTATCTTGTGCTCAATATAAATTTTGAGAATACAGGGAAAATATAATATGTTTAAGTCAATGACGTGTGGTCTGTACTATTCAGGTGCCAGTCATCACAAAAAGCTATAAAGTAGATTGTGGGTTAAGTTTTGATTTGTACATATAGTTTCTATTTTGAAAATAGCACATAAGGTACATGGATATAGATTTAGATGAATTGTTTCTTGGTCATTTACTTAAGGTCTGTCGAAGGTATCTCCTTCTTGCATCTCCAGGAAAAGTTTGGTGTGTTTGTTATGGTGTACAAGCTCCCATTTGTTCATCCATGGTCCTTGTATTGTAGCATCAAATTCACTCATATGCTGAAAAAAAGAAAATACATTAGTACTTGCTGTATTCAACCACTGCTGTTAGCAGCCGCATTACTTTTTGTGGTCACTAGGCTTAGGCATAGGAGTCAATTTCTTTGTACAATTTACCCATGGTGACAGGTCACCCAATATATTTGGCTACTTTTTCTTGGCAGAAGGGGTGGCCCATATAATGGAATTTTCAAGTTAACTTGACTGTTTTCATGAGGACACAAGTGCGATGAAACATTTTACATATTAACTAAGGGGTCTTATGACATAAAATAAGGAAAATACATTCACCAAGAAATTAGTTATCTGCAGTTGTTCACTACTCTGTACCACATGTATGTCATTTATAAAATATGGTAGAGTGCACAGTCAAAATATCGATTTACAATGTATGAAAAATAGGAAAATAGACTAAGCAAGCAGTAACCTTTAGATTACTGTCCGCAACATTTTGTATCTTAGATAAGGGAGAGTAACTACACTGACAAAACACAATATGATAAATAAAGACCCATTTCTAGCAGTCTAGAGCAGATATGGCGTAACATGTTGATTGATACATGTACAAAGAAAACTTGACAACAGCAAAATTATATTATATAGGTGCTAAATAGACTTGCTCAAGTCTCACTGAACTGTCTTCCGTATTTTATTTAAATTAAATTCATTACAAAATAAAACTTTTTTTTTAGTGAAACCCGTCACATTCATTGTAGCCCTATACTGTTATAATACTGGTAAGCCCCTAAACCTAGCTAATTGGCGTGGAAGGTGTCTGTAAACCAGATAACAGATTAGTGCCGGGCGGTCTGCACTGTGTTTGTTATCACACTGACAAGCGAGCGGTCATAACGCACCCCTCTTCAGAAGCTGTTAATTGAGGTACTGTGTAATGAAGGATTAATTGCAGTGCACCGCATCAGGCGGAGGTCGTCCAGTGAGACTTGTAAAGCTTGCCAGCTTGTTGCTGATATGAATTATTCATGAGCAGTCAAGCACATGACCAATTCAAGGCCGTCTCAAATTCCTGGTGTTGTTTATTTACATGTAAGCACGCACATTTTATTGTAGACAAACGTCAGTTCTTGCCGATGGCTATTTCGATTTTGCATTAAACTGAATATTTTCCTTCTATGATGATTTTTTAAAATAAATAATCGGGCTGTTGTTTGTGGCAATTTGAATGGTATAACTTTTGCAAAACTGCGCAAAAAATAGGGTGACTTCATCATCTCGATCTCGATCTTTTTTTGCTCTATGTGCCATGTTGTTTATATCGTTAGGAAAGCTAAGATCCTTGTCTATTTTAACAACAAGCTCTCCCATTGGCTGAGACAAAAGTATTTTAGGGAAAACCCCTCCAAAACTGCTTCTATTTCAAATACATGTGTCGTTATTTTAGTCGGAAACTACTGAAGACGATTCTCCAGAATATTCTAGGTCATACAGGGGGCCAGAATCGATCACATGGTGTACGCTGTCCAGTCAAATGCTTTGTTGTTCTACTGCTTTTACGTTCGACAGTACTCTCTTCCTCGTGTTGTGAAGTCTGGCTTGAAAGCTGGGTGACATTTGTGTGAACACAAGTAGCAATTACGAACAATTTATATTAAGCAAGAAACAAAATTTAGTGCTGTAAATTGGTCAGAATGATAACATACTACCAGTCTTTGAATACAATTGAGCAGAGGATCCATTTTTTTCATGGAAAGAGTAAAATACACCAGCCGCAGGTAAACATGGCTCACAAGAAAATACCACTGCTGCTTGTGTTGATCATGTTGACAGTTTGTCAGTAACTGCGATTAAGTGTGTTTATTGACTATATACTGCAGCAACAAACTCTACCACTGTAATTAATTGACAATTATGACACACAACCGATCTTTGGAAAAAATTAAAGAGGAACCATCGTTCGTGATACTAACCACAGAGGTATCATACTGTATAATAGCTCCATGCGCTAACCAAGGAAAATGCGTGGACCAATACCCATGCAATTGTATTCACACAGGCTTGACCGTTTTGATCAAATCGTGATTCAGATCAATATATTCCCTTTGTTAGGGTGTAGGGCATGAGTTTTTGTTTAAATTGACAAAGAAACCACATGGAAATGTAGAGAAGGTCTTACTCAACAAAGCCATGACATTTGGATCATTTTGCATGAATTGCAAAAATAAAAAGTTGTGGCCTTTACTCCAGCATGTCGCAGGTTGTGAAACAAAACAAAAAATGCCCAGTGACTGGCTGACAATGAGACCACTCAAATATTCAGGGCATCTTGAACCTGGTCTGAGCTCTGATTTGACCTCTCACCTCCCGCAAAACCCCAGATGTTGTGATGTCACTTGCATCGAATTGATGGTAGTCCAGAGTGGGCTTGTGCAAGTTTAACAAGTCCCTGGTGTCGGCAGCCACAGGGACACTGTCAGCTTTGTCTCGCTTGAGTGGTCAGTGACTAAAATAACCACTCATTCATCGAAGAGCACATAAATTGCCACTTAGCCTTATCACAATGGTAATGGAATTAGAACTGACTAGGACTCAATAGCTGCTACTGTTGAAACCGACACAGCGGCAGTGTCGCCCAGTTAAAAAAATGCCAGTAGGGCCTATTAAATAACACTATACTGTGTAGTTATACAGTTAACTTCGTGGAGAGGAAAATGTATCGCACTTCTGGGTGGGACTGCGGGATGGGAAAAGAGGGACATGCACCAGGGACTTGTGCAAGTCTAGGTGCTAAATGGAAATTTAGATAATCAGATAGAATCAATATTCTCAAAATACCATCTTTGTCTCTCAATACTGGACATGCATATTAAATTCCTGCCAAAATGCATGTCGCCACATTACCGTGACAATCAGCCGCCAGGAAACCAGCATTTTGACGTAAAGCCAAGCGAGTACCAACATTTGTGGCAATAAAGCATATTGCAACTTTATGAAGACTGTTTCTTTCTTCAAGTTCAACTCAGTGTGTGTTTGCAGAACAAGTCGCTGGTTTGACAACGGTAATGCCTTTTACTAGGAATGACACAGGGCCCGAAACACCCGGTTACCACCTTGTTCAATGATACAGAGCGTAGCCACACCAGGGCTAACAGGAATGTCTCATGTATCACATGGTATTGGATGCCCACATGGCAGTACACACGTCCCTTCTTACCTTGAACATACGTTTGTTGTCTTTACTATGTTTAAAAACGCAAAAATATTCATGAAGCAAGCTTCTTTTTCCATGTTGTGAATTTGTAGATTGTGAGAAATCATATAAGTTAAAGAGAGTGGCTTTTGACCATCTTTAATCAATCCTCACACACATCAGTTGCAAATGATAAAATTGTTTTTGTGTAAATAGGGCCTTGAAGGAGAATGGCACTGACCTCGGTGAAATACAGCTCCATGCTACAGAAGCAGTTAAAATAGGAGGCCTGCTGGCTACAGCATTTTCTCACCTTGCCAACTGCCTTCTGCTGTTCCCTGTTTCTGTCCACGGAATCAAATGTTTCCCAGTCTGGCCTTAAGGCTAGCTCTTTGGAAGACCGCACAGTAACTCCATCCTTCAACCCCCAAAGACAGTAAGGCTTTCCTGTCTGTTGCCAGCGCAGGTCTATTGCCCAGCGGATGTCCTTCGATATGTTGGGCAGGCTGAATACAAACACACCCACAATGCCTACATACGTGAATCAATGGTGTGCAGTTTATAAGGGAACTCAGTTTGTGATTGTTGCACTTTGGATTTCATTTTTTACTTTTAAAACTGTGTTTCTTGGGATGTCTTAAACATGTGCAATTACTAGTTCCTTGTATTGCAAAAAGCAAAAAGTCAATAAAACAAATCAGTGCACTACATAATGATGATAACTTATTCCGTGTTTAATCTAGAAATCGGACATGACTTTCATATTAATGCTTAGTGTCAATGGCATTATTACACACTATTGCCATTTGCTCATTTTGAAAGCTCAAAATTCTTAATTGGCTGGGAGATTATTAAGAACTCTTATACTCAGAATGCTCATGATCTCATGACCAGTTCGTACCTCAGCAAGACTTGTTTCTTTTTGGATTTTAGTCCTCTTGTCTCAGTTTCCTGCCAGTTCTTTGTTTCTCAATTACAATTCAGTGAGTCCAGATGTAGATGAAACCAGTCCGACAGGGCATAAAATTGACGGTCGCCCAGTCCACTGAGTTGATTAAATTACTGTGTGGGCGATCAAATTGTTTGATCAAGTCAACCAGGTGGTCAAGTTCACTTCTGATTTTTTCTAGTCTGCTTCATGATTCGTTATTAATATTCTGTGTTGGGAATAAGAAATATTTACAAGAGTTATCCTGTACGTTGTCTTTGTTGTTTATGTTCCTTGTTGGGCTATCTGACAGCATGAGTGTCATGCACATAACTTTTGAAGAGGCCGATACAAGGCTGTCTCAAATTCCCGGTGTTGTTTCTTTACATGCAAGCATGCACATTTTCTTGTAGAAAAACATCAGTTCTCACCGATGGCTATTTCAATTTTTCGTTAAAAATGAATATTTTCCTTCCTTGATGATTTAAATCAATGATCGGGCCGTTGTTTGTGACAATTTGACTGATGTAGCTATGCAAAACTGCGCAAAAATAGGTCAGAATGCTGAGAACCTTGTCTATTTTAACAACAAGCTCTCCCATTGGCTGAAACAGAAGTATTTTTAGGGGAAACGTCGCCAAAACTGCTTCTATTTCAAACAGATATGTCGTTATTTTAGTAGGAAACTACCAAAGACGATTCTCCGGAATATTCTAGGTCAGTCGGGCCAGAATTGATCACATGGTGTTCGCCATCCAATCAAATTGTATTTGTGTCTTTTTGTCCAGAACCACTTCATAGTAGTCATTACCCTATTCCAAAGTCCCAACTCTTTCCTCTCTGTAAGCTAACCTGTCCCTGTCTAACCTATATACATATGGAAGTACTATTGTCCATCTATTGCACATGTTCCTCTGTAAAAATTCTGACACAGGCTGTATTAGCCCAAATAAATGAAAAGGTCTTCAGTGGGTAACTACTCAGAACATGTTTCGGAGCCTATACTCGTACATGTCTCTCTGAGTAGAGCTCCTTGTCTAAGCTAAATATTCAGCAAAGACAACCCACATAATAATGAATAAATATGAACTTAGCAAATGATGAATTTGCTGAATACGTGAAGTTTTGCTTATAAATGTAGAGCTTCATTATGAAAGAAGAATACCTGTCAAACAAACCATAATTACTAAATTTGTATAGTACAGGTTGTTTTTCTACACGATGTTTTGTTCAGATGTTGTCGTTTTTCTACACAGTGTTTTGTTCGGGAGTACTCACTACATGTGCCTTGTGTTGTGAAGTCTGGCTTAAAGGATGGGCAACATTTGTATGAACACAAATGACGATTAAGGACAATTTATTAAAGCAAGAAACAAAATTTAATGCTGTAAATTGGTCAGAATGATAATATACTACCAGTCTTTGCGTATAATAGAGCAGAGGGTCCAATTTTTGCATGGAAAGAGAGTAAAATATGCCAGCCACAGGTAAACATGGCTCGGGTGAAAATACCACTGCAGCATATGTTGATCATGTTAACAGTTTATCAGAAACTGGGATAAAGTAGGTTTATTGACTATTTACTGAAGCAACAGACAAACTTTACCACTTTAATTTAATGACAATTATGACACACAACTGATCTTTAGAAAAAATCCAAGAGAAACAATCGTTCATCACACTAACCGAGGAAAATGTATGGACCGGTACCAATGCAATTGTATTTGCACAGGCTTGACTGTTTTGATCAATTCATGATTCAGATTGATATATTCACTCATGCCCTCAGACCCCCTAGCATGGCTTCACGCTGGCCCTTGCAATGTCAGAATTCCGGACCACTAAGTACTGAGCTGGTCCACTAAATATTTAAACTTACTGGCCCAGCTGGACTAGTAAGTTTTCTGTACTGTTTTATGCACTGGTCCAACATGCTGACATTGATGTGTGCCTGTATATTATACAGCAATAGTCACACATTTTGTCTTTCATGCACGCACGTACAGGTATCGGACATGTTCAAGATAACTCAAACTTCCCCATCCCTTCTTCTTCTCCTCCCTCTTTTTCTTGTTTGTTCTCCTTTTCTTTTTTTTTTTGGGCAGCGAGAATGGTCATATTTAATCATGTGGTGTTAAATGATCCAAATAATGTACATATGTTACCAGTCTGTACATACTTGCCAAAACCATTTATTTTTTTTTTGGTCTTACATGTATGTGTTGTCCCTTGCATTTTGTTATGTATGTTATTCCTGCATTTCAACATAACAATTATCATACAATAATTCATTTACTCTTTTTTAAGTTGGATATATCTGGGACCAAGAACTCACTTCACAGAAAGACTACAAGGCTACACTATTATGTACAATGTGCAAATTCAAGTCCACACCAACAGCACAGGTCAGGTCAGATACAAGTACTATCTCAAACACTACCACACCAACAGCACAGATCAGTTCTTGAGTCTGCTGTGTTGCCATATCTTACCTCCTGTGTGGCAATATGTTGCTGAAGAGTACAAATCCTCCATATGGCACTGTACATGTGACAACATCTGTTTTCATATTCACGCCTGCAAGCAGCAAAACAATCTTTCAATTTACAAAAAATTTTGGATACAGACTAAACTAAGCATGCATTCATCTGTTTAATGTGTTCAACTGAAGAAATGTGCCACCTTTGAAAGTAATCAGCAGAGGCATGATAATGTACTATGCATCTATCTATCACTGTGAAGGGCTATTTGACAACAGTTGTCTTTTAATACGTCACATATTGCCCAATACAGTGTATAGTATAGACCCATATCTTTTACATGGATTGCGAAACAGGCCAAGCCTATATTATCACTCTCCATGGCACAGAGCGTGGCGTATACTTCCTACCTACATGTTTGGTGGAGGAAACCGAAGGACTCTGAGAAAACCAGCTTGCACAGTCAGAGTGGTAGGAACTCTTTCCACATGCTTCCCCGGCCGTGAATCGAACCCGGGCCGCAGAGGTGAAAGGCGAGCATGTTGCAGGTGCGCCAACCATGCACCCTTACAGTGTATATGGTTCTAGGTCCCATTATGGAAACACAGATTGATGTTTGTGTAATGGACTGCCATGCCATCAGCTATAGAGAAGTGCCTCAGGTTTTTTTGTCCCCAAATGGTGGTAAAATTGAATGTGATCATATAATATATACATGTATACATCACTTGCGCACAGTTCATTATTAAAAGCAGTTGGGGGGGGGGAGGCCCTTGTTCTTGTTTTAAAGTACATACATGCAGCACCATCTCATGAAGAACAAATTGTTGCCTTCCCAAAGTAGGGCTAACACTGGGCTCCGGCCTCCTCATGACACCGTTCATGGCTACCTTCCTATCCCCAGTAGATTTGATTCAAACTGTACATCAGGACCCCCCAACTTTTCATTTTCCAATGACTGCAGAACAATCAACCTGCTATCAATGACTCATATCAACAGGAACAGAGGCCTTCCCTCCCAGCCAACCATCTGTCTACCCTGACAACTTGGCACTTGTCCCCTGCTAGTTTCAGACACAAAAAGTGGAGAGAAGGACTTGGCCAAGGTTACCCTCCCATGTATGGGACTACAAAACAAAGGGCTGCATGTGTGAACTTCCAGACAACAATACAAAAGTGTGCCACTGATGACGTATCTTTAGGGGACAGTCAGAGTTTTCAGCATTTTAGTTTAAATAACTGGAAACCAGGACACCTCCCTATATACGTTTGTCTTGCAGAGGAAAGGGACATGGAATAGGACAAAACAGAACTCCACAATTCGTGGTGTGGTATTGGCAAGCCTGGATACACAGATTCAGACCAGGACGTGGCAATTACGACAGAAAGAGGGGCAACAAGGAAAAAAAATGATACATCTTAAACCTGAGGTTGAAACGAGCTGGATTTTTTGTAGGGGGGAGGGAGGGGGGAACCTGTATTCACAGAATCATACCTTCCAACCCCACAATTTCCAAAATAGTAATAGTTTTTTTGTGAAAATAGTAATCAGTGATATTGTCATATTAATTATTCAAGAAAAGTTGTTCTTAAAAATCTTAATATTTTACTATTTTTATCAAAAGTTTTTGAAAAGTTCACCTCAAAAATAGTAATTATTACACCTAAATAGTAAGACTTGGCAGGTATGCAGAATGTTCACATGTAAAATGTTGTGTTCTCATCTTTTTTCTCTGTAAACATCTCAGTTTATTTTCTTGATGTTCTTCAGGTCAAGCTATTTAATTTTACATAGAGTGATTTTTTTCTGTTTCACTGTATTTTACTGATCAACTAATTTCATAACAGAAGATGTTGTATTTCAAGGCTTACATAGTAATGCGCCATTTTGTGGCATCTTGAAGAACTGCAAGTGAAAGTATATCTGCCATGGAAATTATAGAAAGTTCATTCCACACAATGTTTGAGCTTATGTTGATATATTTGAATGGATAAAGTAAAGCTTTGTTCAGGCAACACATAAACTGGATTTCTGCACAATGAATCTGAAAGTTTGAAGCTCTGATAAAGCTTTCAAAACTTGATATGTAGGAACCCCTATTATCACTTATCACAATGTTTTTCTGCTTTATTCTTTGTAAGATTATGCTAGTAAAATGACTGCATACCTCATGTATGAAACATTTCTGTCAACTGGATGGATAAATCCACACTTTACTTGACATTTATCTCTTTCCGCCCAGTTATTTTAAAGAAACAGTACCCTTTGAATTATATGTGACTTCATGTGGTTGGCGCCAGCCTATTTCCAGCTGTGTCACCAACCTATTGCCAGCTGTGTCACCAGCCTGTTGCCAGCTGTGTCACCAGCCTGTTGCCAGCTGTAAAACCGTAAGACATATAGGGAAATTGATGCCAAGCCATTACCAGCCATGTCCCATGTGGTTGTCCCAAACCTGTTGCAAGAGGTGCATGCAGCTGCATCGCTAACCTGTTGATTGCCCTGCAGTTATACCCACTCAATCAAATATGTTTCCTGCTCCTTCAATTAATTAGGTCAACTGTTTTTGTTTGGTGGTAAACATGCAATGTGCATATGTTTTGTAATAGCTAGAGAACTTAAGAATTAGAGAATGGAGTTGGCCCTTTCTTGTGTTTCACTGTTCAAATCTTTTATCAGTGATTTTGGGTGATGATGTAAAATACTAAAATGACATTTGCTTGAAACTGACTGCCACATCGCCATCTTGTGACCTAGAATAATGAGGCATATCACAACTGTTGGAAGTCAAAAGAATGTTTGGATGGATATAACTTCGGAATTCATAAAAGATATAAAATATACAGTACTTACAATGTGACAAACCCTGCCTTAGCATTATCATGAATCTACTCTATCATCTTTTGTGTTGAAAATTCAGCAGCAAACATCTCTTCTCACAAAAATTGAGAGATAGTACAAAATTATATCCCGCATGGCTGCCATTTTCCATCCTAAAAGAACAAAGGACCCTGGGAAGTCAGTTACCACTTCCTTTAAATTGTATTCTTTGATTCTTTAAAGTCCAAGTGTCCCCAGCCAATCACTAGCCACCTGTTTCTTTCATTTTTGTAAGTTCAGATGTTGCATGCCAGTTATCAGCTAGTGTTTTGAAAAAAAAAATAGAGTTTATATGTCGCCAGCCAGTTGCCAGCCTATTGGCAGCCAATACTTTTGCATAAAAAGTGTGCCAGCCTGTTGACAGCCTTTAAATTATGTTGCCAGCCAGTTGTTAGCCATCAAAATATGCTCCAAAAGGGGTCACCAGCCTGTTGACAGCCTATTGGCAGCCAAGTTTCTGGAAGGGAAGTCTTGAAAATATGTACTTTTTAACAATAATGGGAATTCAGCATCACAAAAAGCGTACATAGGGTCATGCCCCCTCGCCTCGCCTCTGCCAGTGTACCCTGTGTTTGCTTGTGAAGATGCTGAAAATTTTGACTGGTCCCTTATCTCTAACCAGATATACTTATTCTGCATATCCCGTCACACAATTGGATGACCATACTGTTACAAGAAATTGCACTTGATAATCCTAAAATGTTACAAAGTATGACCTGCAAAGGTAAACTCCCAAAGGAAACTTAATTTTTATGGTATAACCTGAAACCTGAACTGCAGTCAAGTGACATTACATGACCCTGATGAGAAAGGACGGTAAATATCATGACAATAGTATCCCTTTTTACAGAATTTGCACAATAATTGGTCATAGGTCAAACTAATTAAGTACAAATGACATTTTTTTTAGGTTTCAAGGCTATCAAAACATATTATCCACCTCGAACTTCTGGATTTTAACCTGGCTCGTTTGATAACTCAAGGTTTTTGATCATGGATAGTTCTTGTCTACTCAGATTTCCAGTGCAGCTTCTCTAACATTGTTAATGACTGTTGTCCACTTCTATTTTTCATGACAGTCACTATTTCTACATTGTACATATGACATCTTATCCTCTTTAGATGTTCAATGAATAACGTATTGCTTGATGGCTATTCAAGTCTTGTTGTGTCTGGTGATGTTCATGTTCATAGGGGTGTCAAGATTTGGATGCTTTTAAACTTGGACTTATTTTCAACTATCACATTGACATGTAATTGTCTCACTACTATTCGGATTGAGTAAGTTGTTAACAAACCCAAGGTCTTCTCCATTTCTTCTTCTTCCAACATGACATACCACGTGCCACCAGCGCAGCATTGATGCGTTGCAACTTTACCACTTTTCTGGCCACGCTGAATGACCTGCCAAAGAGAGCAATATGTTTATACTCAACAACTTACTTCCTACGATTTACCCTGTGCAGCTGAACGTCAGCCACAAAATCTCCTCCTCCATTCCCATACAGGCCCAAAGATATAATTTCAATCTGTAGTCATTTTCCTATGTTTAGTTTAATGCTGTCTGTTCTACCACTATACGGGTGGGTATATGCTGGGCTTAAGAGTTCCAAACAAATATACCATTTGATAACCTTTAATTAACACCCAAATTCCGCCTTGCACATGGAGGAGGCTAAATTTGTTGGACCAAGAACAATTAAGTTACTTGGGAAAAATTACTCAAGCTAGATGTATCTGTATGTGCAAGGAAATTTAAAAAAGCTGACACTTTTCCTTGCAAGCACTTTCCTTTCATACATGATTTTACAGCATTATCACAGACTCTTCTTGATTATTAATCTACGTGATTGCCAGTAAAATATACAATATGGATAGAAAATAATAGTTGTTTCTTACATGCTCAATTTTATATTTAAGATGGAAGATTTGTAGCCAGTGAGCAGTGAGAGTGGCAACTTTGGATCAATATAACCCATCATTTTTTTTTTACACACACACACACACACACACACACACACACACACACACATATATATTCTATTTACTACACATTCATAGATTTGTATCCATAGGTTTGTTTTTTTCAGGATTGGATATATTTTGAAATTTTATAGCATTCTTTCTGACTTTGTTGGATTTTCACATTTTTCATGCAGACGTCACACAATTTTTAAAAAAATTAAAATCAGAGAAATGAACATATATATATATATATATATATATATATATATATATATATATATATATATATATATATATATCTTCTGTCCTGTGTTTTTATTATTATGTGAAATAAACTTGTAGCTTTACTTCTGTGAAGTTGTCGATCAAAAAAGTATATTCTATGGCTTAATACTAGAGGGTTTTTTTTCATCTTAGGAACATCAAACTGACCACCCTTGGCTTATTTGGGTGTGGGTTCACATGTGGCTTTCCATATTTGGGGCCCAGTAACTGGATTGTGCTAATTTGTTTTTATATCAATAGAGAATATCAAAGTAATCAGAACAATGGTAGTGATTAGTCTGAACTGGCCCATTGTTCTCTCTGAGTTTTGTGGAGCATGTTGTTTTAGTATCAAACTATACAAAACAAATACATAGTGATTAGAGGTTATCCAAAGGTGCTGGCTTCAGATCTTCCACCTTACTATGTGTTGAAATGGCCTACTTAACAAACTCTACTTTCATTGCTTTTGATTTCTTTGTGGGGAAAAACACTAGACTTGGGCGCAGATGGTCTGCTTTTAAATCAAATGTTGTGGATACTTGTAGCAATTTTTGATGCCAAATGCAGCAAGGCTTCAAAGATGCCACCCCATGACAAACATTTATAATAACTGGCCATCTTGAAAGGATACTCCATAAAATTCTCTTCATGCCCAAGTCATATTCTTTTCATATTATCCTTTATAAGTTTAAGGATATCATCACAGTCTGCAATATGGGTCTGAATTCATACAGTTCAGGAGTCATAATTTTTTAATGAAAAGTGACAGGGTCCACTATTACCACAATACAAGCCAGCATGCCAGTGCGACCTTTCAAAGTCAGTCACGCTCTTAATTAACAACACCAAGAGAAACCCTATAGGCACTTTGCTGTAAATGTATAATGGACCTTTCATACCACCATTACCAAGATTCATGCTAATATGATAGATTTGCTGCTGTCCCTATTGTCCCAATACTTACATGTACATCTACTTACAGATTTTTCCCAATTTTGACAATTTGTTAAAAATTAGAAATTAGTAAAACAAAATGGTGGACATCTAGTCCTGGTAGATTTCCACTAAATATTTTAACAAAAGGACTGTGACAGTCCTGAACTCAGCTGACATGAACATATACCCTTGCAATTTTGTAAGATTTGCCCCCCAAAAGAACAAAGAAATCCATAAAAATCAATAGAGCGTGACCATTTGAACAAATTTGGTAGAGTCTCACCTAAGGTACATTGCCACCAAGTTTGAAGTGAATCTGACAGACCTTTTCTTTAAAAAATTCGAAAATGTGAATAACCATTAGAATGCCCATTGACTTGCATAGTAAGCAATAGAAAAGGTGCATTTATCAATAAATGCCCGAATTGAAAAAATCATTAAAAATCAGGAATGGACAACATTGCTACCTGGAGAACATCTTTGCTTGAACCTTTCACAAGGAACATATCCACAAAGTTTCAACTTAATCTGAGGAACGTTTCTGGAGAAGTCACAAGTAACAATATCACACAAAAACTCGTAAAAAAAATGGAAAAAAAATTGCAGCACCACTTGGTGAACAATTCAGAACTAGGAGTCCCTAGGAGTGTACTTATGTAATATCAAAGCAATTGGGTGGGCGGTTGTGGGAATTTTTTTTCTTTTTAATTAAGATTTGTCCAAAAAATAGAACGAAAAAAATCATAAAAAAAATCCAAAAATTACTGGAGCATGACCATTTGAACAAACCTGGTAGAAACCCACTGAAGGTACATTGCCACCAAGTTTGAAGTCAATCTGGATGACGGTTTCAGGTAAAAGAAGTCGAAAATGTGAATTAGCATTATAATGCCCATTGACTTACATAGTAATCAACAGGAAAGTTGCATTGACCAATAAGTAACTGAATTGAAATTATCCACCAAGTTTCAGCTAAATCTGAGTGACAGTTCTGGAGAAGAAGTCAAAAATAGCAAAAACACACAAAAAATCATAAAAAATTATAAAAAATCGCAGCATCACCTGGTCAAAAAATTCAGAACTAGAAGTCCCCAGGAGGGTCCCTGTGCGATATCAAAGCAATTGGGAGAGCAATCTTTAAGGAAAAGATTTTTTTTAAATTTGCCCCCTCCCCCGCCCAAAAAAAGCAAAGAAAATTCATAAAATATCCAAAAATCAATGGAACATGACCATTTGAACACACTTGGTAGAGATCCACCCAAGGCACATCCCCACTATGTTTGAAGTGAATCTGGCCAGTGGTTTTGGAGAAGCAGAAAATACAAATTGTTGACGACAGAGTGCCAGACGGAAGATGGACGGAGGACCATCAGATAAGCTCAGGTGACTGACAAGTCAGCTGAGCTAAAAAGAATAAAATTGCAGCACCACCTGGTGAACAAATGAAGAACTAGGAGTGTTTCTGTGTGATATCAAAGCAATCAGGTAAGCAGTTTCAGAGAAGATTTTCTTAAGATTTGCCCCCCCCCCCACCCCCCACCCCCCAAAAAAAAAACTAGAGGGCTGCATGCTCAGCTGACCTAGCTTGTCCCACAACAGCAAGGTTGCAAGTGAATAGACCTGCGTTAAGGTTAAGCTGAGTGCATATGAAGTTTGTAGGTATTTCTAAGATGGACAACTGAGCATCCTAATTAGACAGTGTCATTACCATATCCAAATCCAAGTCAATTCCGTTCAAATGCAATGTTCCTTGGTATGTATCTAGCTGAATCACATAAATTTATAGTTCGTCTTTACCCAAAAGAGTCCAAAACGTATGTGCAAAGGTCCATAGGGTCAAAAAAGCCATGTCTAGTTTTAACATGACAGAATGCAAAAAGTTTTGTTTAAAATTATAGGCCTATTTCAGTAAATTGGCTTGGAACAGGTGCCTCATTCATGTACATATAGGACTGTACAATTCATGAAAAGGGACCAAAATTTCCATCACAGAGAATTTGCAAGCACAGGTTCCTAATTTGTTGAAAATATCAATAAAATTCAACATTTAAAAGTTGCTAGTTGCAACCACTGTTTCAACAATGATCATCATCCATATACATGTAAGTCCACAGAGTGACACTAACACCAACATCAATCCATCAGAAAAGCTCCCTAGGCCTAAAATGACCATCAACAAGAATCCAAACAACATTATACAATTTGATGTGTTTTAGACATGTAGTTAAAGGCATGATGTTGTTTTAAAGGAGATAAACTAAGCATATTTAAAAAACAACAGTGTTTGAATGTGCAAATATAGTGGTGAAAAGTCAATACATTGTCACAAGTTGAAAATACACTGGTTCAAATGTAAAACATCAGCCAGAAACAAGTGACATCAGGCCTCAAAACACAAAACCGTAGTCAAAATTGCAAGAACAAAATTTGTAAGCAGGGCAGTCACATTTCAAATATGCTTTCCAGAAGTATTTTTGAAAGGAAATTTAAATGTTCAAGAAAGCATAGAATCCCACAAGTCATCTAATAAGTCAATTAGTAAGGTAATAATTTGGAATTCAAAAAAATGTAGTATGCCATTGCAAGTCATCTGCAAGTCAGCCAAGCATAATGTACATCTACCTCATGGTTCTATAAAGTTCAAAAGGTCAAAATGTAAAACAGTCCTAATTATTATAAAATTCTACAACACTTATCAGAGAAAGAATTCGGTTTTATGGAAAGAAAGAAAGGAAGAAAGAAAGAAAGAAAGAAAGAAAGAAAGAAAGAAAGAAAGAAAGAAAGAAAGAAAGAAAGAAAGAAAGAAAGAAAGAAAGAAAGAAAGAAAGAAAGAAAGAAAAATTCCTAAAGGTAACTGTAAGTATAGCTGTTTTCCATGTAACAGTTTTAATTTTTTTCATTGATAATCACACACAGGTCAACTTGGCAGTCAGCTGATTTGGATGTTAATTATTTATACAAGAGAGAGAGAAATGTATATAAATTTACCCATTTATTCAAAGTAACCATGTATCAGCTGTACATCAAACACTTTCAGCCAACCTGATATGACCTTAACAATGACAAACAATATTCATCAGACAATTATAAAACAAGAGGGCAGTGTGAACAGCCCATGCTCAGCTGATCTTGACATTCATCACACTTGCAGCTCTATGAACTTAGGAAAGGATCAAGGTCACCCATGTTCTGAGTAAGTCTGACCTTTATACAAGAACACTAACATGTGCAACATCAAGGTTCAAGTAGCTCTCAAGTTATAATGAAGAGTAAAATTCATGTATGTTGCACTGTGACCCCAGAAATGAGGTGTCAAGGTCATTCATATACTGTCTAAGCATGACCTTCATAAAGAAACATTAAAATGTGCAGCATGTACTAACTCAAAACAGATCTCAAGTTATCAAGTAAACAGTAAATTTCGTGTCAGTTATCCTGTGGATTAGCATTAGAATGCCCATTGACTTACATAGTAATCAATAGGAAAGCTGCATTGTCCGATAAGTACCCAAATTGAAAATCCTTAAAAATCAGAAAATCCGAAGCAGTGCCACCTAGTAAACAACTTTGTTTGACCCTTCCACAAAATGAACATATCCATCACATTTCAGCTTAATCTGATTGAGTGACGGTTCTGAGAAAAAGTAAAAAATAGCAAAACCATACAAAAAATTCTTTAAATTTTTTTTAAAAAACTGCAGCGCCCCCTGGTGAACAAATTGGGAACTAGGTATCCCTGGGAGTGTCTATGTAAGATATCAAAGCAAGTGGGTGAGCGGTTTCAGAGGAGAAGAGTTTTTAAGGTTGGCCCCAAAAAAGAACAAAAAAATTCATAAAAAATCAATAGAGCGTGACCATTTGAACAAACGTGGTACAGATCCACCCAATGCATATTCTCATTAAGTTTGAGGTAAATCTGGCCAAAATTATTCAAGTTATAACCATTACAAGAAATTCCCATGTTAAACTTTCCTATTAAGACTTTTGTAAAGATTTTTGAAAAAAATCCAAAATTCATTGGAACATAACCATTGGAACAAACTTGGTAGACACCCACGCAAGGTATATCCCCATCAAGTTTGAAGTAAATCTGGGTCACGGTTTTGGAGAAGAAGTCGAAAATGTAAATTAGCATTAGAATGCCCATTGACTTACATGGTAATCAATAGGAAAGGTGCATTTACCGAAAAGGAGCTGAATTGAGAAAATTGTTAAACATCAGGAATCTGTAGCATTCCCACATAGTGAAGGACATTGTCTCACCCTTCCACAAGGAACATATCCACCACGTTTAAGCTTAATCTGAGTGACCGTTCAAGTCAATAATAGCTATAACACAAAAAAAATTCATAATAAATTAGAAAAAATTTGCAGCGCCACCTGGTGAACAAATTAAGAACTAGGAGTCCCTGTGTGATATCAAAGCAATTGGGTATGCAGTTTCAGAGAAGAAGATTTTTTAACATTTGTCCAAAAAAAAGAACAAAAACATTAATTAAAAATGAAAAAATCACTGGAGCATGACCATTTGAACAAACCTGGTAGAAACCCACCCAAGGTACATTGCCACCAAGTGTGAACTTAATCTGGATGACGGTTTTGGAGGAGAAGTCGAAAATGTGAATTAGCATTAGAGTGTCCATTGATTTCCATAGTAATCAATAGGAAAGCTGCATTGACCGATAAGTACCCGAACTGAAAAAATCGTTAAAAATTGGGAATCCGCAGATTGACCCTTCTACAAGGAACATATCCACCATGTTTCAGCTTGATCTGAGTGACGGTTTTGGAGAAGTTGAAAACAGCTATAACACACAAAAATTCATAAAACATTAGAAAAAAATTGCAGCACCACCTGGTGAACAAATTAAGAACTAGAAGTCCCCAAGGAGTGGTCCTGTGTGATATCGAAGCAATTGGGTGAGCACTTTCGGAGAAGATTTTTTAAGATTTGCCCAAAAAAGAACAAAAAAATTCATTAAAAATCCAAAAATCACTGGACCTTGACCATTTGAACAAAACTTGGTAGGCACTCATCCAAGGCACATTCCCACCAAGTTTGAAGTGGATCTGGCTGACGGTTTCAGAGAAGAAGTGGAAAATGTGAATTGTTGACGGACGACGGACGGATGGACAGACAACGGACGGACGAATGATGGACGGAGGACTATAAGATAAGCTCAGCTGACTGACAAGTCAGCTGAGCTAAAAACAACATCAGTCCCACTACATTTGGAACACTTACTGCACTGTAATATGTGCAGAAAATGCCTGAATGTTCAAACTGTTACCAAATATATGAAAGTTCCAAGAAAAGAGAAGTGGACAACGGTTTTCAATGATAGTGATGAGACCAAACCGAATACCAGCTCAACCTTGTCAGATCCAGTATCATTTACAAAATAGTAAGACATGCTAGTGTTCATCTTCGGAAGGATCCATGACCAATAGTATTGAAACTTAAATGAATGAGGGTATCTTCTACCTGACTTGGAACAGGTTACCAACATATTGGCAGTGGGTTAAACCAGTTTTATGGGGTCCCAATCCTCCCACTTTGGAAAACACCCACATTCATTCAAAGTAGGCCTAAAACAAATTTAGCCCTTAATTTTAATGTACAGATATAAAAGGTAATTACATGACCATAGTTCACAGACATCATCCAAACAATGACAGGACAATTAAAAATTTCAAGTCAGACTACTATTTTTACATTAGAATTGCGTAACATGTCAAACTTTGAATTTAAACACCAAAACAAGGTATCCATATGAACACAAGACAACTAAATTTGATACTGATATTATATTTATTATGAAACATGGTTAAGTTCTTCCATGTTCCTTTGTCAACTGAAAATACAGTGCAATAGGCCTAAATTTCATTACAAAAATAAGACTTGTATCAGCTGAGTAAGAACTCCTTAAATTTTGTCACTATATCCAAAAGGATGAGAAAATAGAAGGCTTGTATTGCTCAACATGATGCCTGGGAACTTAGATGGTCCTTATTTCATTTAATATTTGTTGTAATTATAATAAATTTTAGTGCTCCAGTATAGAAACTTTGATTAAACTCAAGGTAAAACAATCTCAGTCTCAACATTACCATACCAAAACATATTTCTATGTGTTTTATTGACACTTAGAAAATACTTTTTTATAGTTCACAGAAACCAACATGATATTTGTATAGAACATATTTATATTTATCTTTACAGTTAAGAAAAACCTTTTTTGATCTTATTTTAGAAAACCCCTGTTGAACAAGTCTTCTAAAAAGTGATTTATGTCTATCAGCAAAATCTTTAAAGTCAGTACAGTTTCTTGCGACAGCAATTAGTCTTGAGACATAGACACCCTAAGCAGGATTAATAGAAATATTACTACTTATATATGGATAATTCACTATATCAAAATTGAAATCATCTCTTTTATCATACACTTTTGATTTTAATATACCACCATCACTGAATAAGAGTAGATCTAAAAATGAGCATGTTATGTTCCATTCAGTGGTTTCTTTTTGTTCCAGATCACTGGGATAAATTGATGTAATGTAATCCTTTAAATGTTTGTTGTTGACACTTAATAAATCATCTATATATCTGAAAGTTAGATTAAATGATCCAGCATGGTAATTTTTATCTTTTGCCATTTTCATCGAAAAATTATACTTGTGATAAAATAAATATAGATTAGCCAAAAGTGGTGCACAATTTGTACCCATGGGAATTCCTATGACCTGTCTAAAGACACTATCACAAAAACATATGTAAATATCATCTATCAAATATTCAAACAGTTCATATATTCAAACTCATCATTGTCAAATGCATGTTGACCATTCTTAGCAGAATCACCAAAGAGAGCATGTTTATCACCAATTATAATTATCTGAAACTTATTTTTCTCAAAAACTTTAAAAACCAATGTTTGAATGCTACGTTTCAAATCTGCATGAAGTATGGTAGTATGGAGAGTAGAAAAACCCAAGACGATATGTGCCTGTAAGATGAAACATTAAAAACTGAAATCACAGCCTCGCTAGCATGTCAGCCGAGCTCAAAATTGCAGCACCACATTGTGAACAAATTAAGAACTAACAGACCCTAGGAGTGTTCCTGTGTTATATCAAAGCAATTAAGTGAGCGGTTTCGAAGATATTTTAAGATTTACCCAACAAAAAATAATAAAAATGCCCAAAAAATCACTGAAGCATGGCAATTTGAACATACTTAGTAGAAACCCACCCAAGGTGAACGGCCACCAAGTTTGAAGTCAGTCTAGTTGATGGTTTCAGAGAAGAAGTAGCAAATGTGAAGCAACATTAGAATGCCCATTGATTTAAATAGCAATCAATGGGAAAGGTGCTTTTGCCGATAAGTACCCAAATTGAAAAAATCGTTAGAAATCAGGAATCCACAGGATTCCCACATAGTGTACAATTTTGCTTGACCCTTCTACAAGGAATATATTCACAATGTTTCAGCTTAATCTGAGTGACGGTTCTGGAGAAGAAGTTGAAAATAGCTATATAACACACAAAAATTCATAAAAAATTAGAAAAAAATTGCAGTGCCACCTGGTGAACAAATTAAGAACTAGGAGTCCAAGGGAGTGTTCCTGTGTCATATCAAAGCAACTGAATGAGTGGTTTTAGAGAAGAAGATTTTTTAAGATTTGACCAAAAAAGAACCAAAAAATTAATAAAAAGTCCAAAAATCACTGGACCGTGGCCATTTGAACAAACTTGGTAGTGACCCACCCAAGGCACATTTCCACCAAGTTTGAAGCAGATCTAGCTTGCGGTTTTGGAGAAGCTCAGGTGATATCATCACGTGAGCTAAAAATTCATAAAAAAATTAAAATCACTGAAGCGTGACCATTTGAACAAACTTGGTACCCAAGGTACATCCCCACCAAGTTTGAAGTAAACAGGCCAGAGGGCTTTTGAGAAGTCGAAAGTGTGAATTGTGGATGGACAATGTACGATGACGGACGAATGGATGACGGACCATCCTATATGCTCAGCTGATTGATAAGTCGGCTGAGCTAAAAATTCAATATACAGTTGAGGAGAATTTCAAATATCCGAATCACACAAAAAAATTGATAGCAAAAATCAGAAAAGAATAACAACACCACCTGGTGAAAAACATTCTCGAGTCTATCCAGTGGTTTCAAAATAAGGTGGTGGCTGCTGCAATTGCCGGGCTATATCTTAATCTGAGCCAGCTACTTCACAAAAAAAAAAAGGAAAACAGAGAGTCCTTTCTTAGATGTATTATACAAGCAATATTTCCTTTCCTTCTCTAGTTTCCAAGTAACGTAGACCACTTATCTATAGCCTGATCAGTTTATTTATACCCTATTACCGTACTACATTAACTGTTCTGTGATGCATTTTGCATCGCACATGAATTGATGGAGTCGGACAAGTGGCTTCTCGAAGCTTGCTCATAAGGCATAAATCACCATCCTCCTTGCCGATTCTGAGTTTTTTTGGATGTGTCATTCAACTACCTCCAAAGATGTCAACATATCCAATGGCTTGACAATGAATACTGATGCATTTCCTCTTTTAACATTCAATTTGATTGAATGCAGTTTCCACTGTGTATTTCTTTTAGCTGATGCATTTTCCATTTTAACATTGATTGCATGCAATTTCCACTCTGTATTTCTTTTAGCAGTTAACCAGGAACATGCTGAATGTTTTCAAAATGTCTACCTTCCATATGTCACTAAATTTCAGTACTTGTGTGGCATGAAAATGTAAAAGTACCATAGACTTGAATGATCGACTGCATCATGTTTGTTTGTTGAAAGTGTGCATTGTGCATGCCTGACCATGTGTAACTTATTTGCATGATCTGTGAGCCAATCAGCGCCCCGGCAGGAAGAGAATCTCACTGAAGCAGGGCGAGAATGTTGCTGTCTTCTATTCTTAGATTTTAACCTCGGAGAAGGTACATTTATGCAAGATGACGTTGAGTGTGTGGGAATGAAAAATTAAGGCAATAGGAAAGCAGCATGATGATATTGACGAGGTTCTGATGTTTCCATTGATCCCAAACATGCCTGGAACCAACAGGAGAATTGTACGAAATTGAGGCTGCAAAATATGCCATTTTACTACTGTGTTGCAGATTTTTATCAGCAAATATACCAAAAATAATTGAATAGATGTTCATTAAAAAGTCTGTATGAAAAAAGTCGTCACATTTATGCAACAAACTTGTTTCTGCAGCAAAAACTACGCAGTTTGATTGACTGGAAATGAGCATACGATGCCTTGTTTATGTAAATAAATGTCCATGTGGATGGCCTGAAGATCCTGTTTATGGGGCGATCCCAAGATTAAATTCCGCATGATAGACAATACCTCCCCCCCCCCTCCAAATAAACTGGTGTCAAAGGTTGCAGGTTTGAGTCCCGCTCGTTCCGAACATGAAATATATATTTTTGGCATTTCCTTAATTCTGGTGGATTTAAGTCCCAGATTCTGGAAATAAATGCCGACACAGTACATATACTGCATATCCGTACATATACTGCATAACCATGTTGATATGGCACTCTCACATAAATACCTCCATTGAACCATTCTTTTTTTAAAACTGGGGATTTGGTCGAGCGGATATGCGCATTTTCCATTTCAGCTTGGCCACTGGTGCCAAAGGTTGCAGGTTCAAGTCCTGCTCGTTCCGAACATGAACTAGCAGAGAATGGGCTAAATAATGAGAAATTTATTCTGATACTTGAAATCTCATGTTAAAAAGTGTTTGTAATTGCAACCAGTACGGCAGTAGAACCTGGTCAAACAGTTACTTTAATTTTGCCCTGAAATTCTGAATGACTAAGTTACCATGTAAAACATGGAAATAAATGACAACTCAGTACATATACTGCATTTATAACCGTGTTGATATGTCACTCGCACATAGCTACCTCCATTGAACCATTCTTTAAGGACAGGTGAGACACCAATAATCCCACTTTAGCCAATCCTAGCTAGAAATGTATTTGCGTTAGGACAACTTATCATATATGTGTGTACTCGTCAAACTCCAAAGAATTTATATGTCCCGTATTTGGGTGTCTGTGGTGTTAATTGTCGAATAAACAATTGAAAGTTGACCGCAAAGCATCCACCCAATAAACGTCCATATAAGTCACTAATTGTACAAGGACAACTCAGAGACAGAAATAAGATTTTGGATGATAGCCGCGGTTTATTTTGGAGTTCATTTACCATATACTAACTACTTAGTAACACCTCCACTGTACACCAGTGACAACTCACTAAGTATGGCCACTGTACACCTGTGACAACTAAATAAGTATGGCCACTGTACACCAGTGACAAACACAAAGATAATATAA
The DNA here is from genome assembly GCA_964020975.1 of Hermodice carunculata. Classification (NCBI taxonomy): domain Eukaryota; kingdom Metazoa; phylum Annelida; class Polychaeta; order Eunicida; family Amphinomidae; genus Hermodice; species Hermodice carunculata. The sequence goes on along the minus strand of CAXHWN010002757.1, from coordinate 108,162 downwards.
TGGCCACGGACTCCCCTGTGACAACTACTAACTACTCTATATACATAATACATGTCAGGACTGATAACTTGAGCCAGAGAGAAATGCCAAACTCATAACCAAAGAAGTGAGCAGATGCAAAACCGGCCAACAACCGCGAGAAGCAGGAAGCTAGCTCCTGTAATGCAGTGCTGCTCTATCAGAATTTTGCAGATAGCTTATTTCCAGGACTACTAGATAAAACACCTGGCTCAAAGTCTCCAAAAACATGTAAATATTCACCACATCCCCCATCCACAATCCCTGTAATGTTGCTTGATCATCTGGTTGCCAGCTGGTTGGAAAAACACCTCCTAGCTAAGAAAGTTAAAACAAGAGCATTAACCTTCTCAACTGTACCAAGCACCAAGGCACTGGTGCCTGGGCCATGTACAAACAGAAGCCTGCAGCGCAGGAAAAAACCAGTTAGCTCCACGGCATGTTATCATTTTCAGTTTGAGTCACTGGCTCAACAGTGCTATCTGGAAAACTGCATCCGCGGCTGCACGACACTGGCCTGATGATTAAGTTGAGCTTTAACATTTTTGATCAAAGGCCAGCTACGCGCAAAGTGCAGAGCTTTCCTCAGAGGGGCAAGTGCGGACCAACTTGATCAGTACCATCCCGCCAGCTGGTTTCCCACAATCAGGGAGGGAGGGTAGGGAAAATAAATTACGTTCACACTGAGGTAAGCTTGAAGAACTCCAAAGTAAACCAAGCAAAGTGGCATCTCCTGTAGATGCATCAAAGTTTATAGTAGCCAAAAGCAAAAGTGCGCATGCCCTGTGAATGCAACTATCATTGGTTACCTCATGATGCTGTCAATTAAGCATGCAAATGGGACACTGACTTAATTGATTATGCAACAGAGCCTGCCTTGTACAAATACGCCCGATGTAACATGCAGGTACACCAAGCCACATTGTACAAGGACAACTCAAAGACAGAAATAAGATTTTGGATGATAGCCGTGGTTTATTTTGGAGTTCATTTACCATATACTAACTACTTAGTAACACCGCCACTGTACACCAGTGACAACTCACTAAGTATGGCCACTGTACACCAGTGACAAACACAAAGATAATATAATGGCCACGGACTCCCCTGTGACAACTACTAACTACTCTATATACATAATACATGTCAGGACTGATAACTTGAGCCAGACAGAAATGCCAAACTCATAACCAAAGAAGTGAGCAGATGCATAAATATTCAATGTTCCATTCCCATATAAATAATTACTCCAAGCCAAGCACTTTCAGTCCACTACCAGCAATATACAAAAATTAGGAGTAATGTCTTATCATTTGATACGGGAACTTGTCAACAAAGGCATTATGTCACTTGGCAGCATTGGCAGAACATGATTTACTGCCTTACTATGGGGCAGCTACTTGGGGGGGGGGGGTACATTTTGAATTGTGACTGCTCAAAGAAGGCTATTGCCCCCGTCAGGGTTCTGAAAAACCTCTGGTTTGCCAAGTCTGATAGGTGAACCCCATCCACAAAGTTATTGTCCTGGTGTCGCTCTATGGTATGCTTGGCAACGCAGATACCATTGTTTGTGGCATACTTTGTTACGGCGCGGTTTACTGTTTGCCGAGCAATGTCTAATTTTTTGTGGCTAATGGCCCCACGATATACCTGCCTGGGCAACATGCAGGACCATATTACCTGGGCAAAAGGCAGTGTCCCTTTAATTTCCCTCAGCTGGTCAATTAGTTCATACCGTAATGTTCCTGCGGGTAGCATCTCTAAGTCATTGCCGCCAACATGCACTACTATTGCCACAGGTGGGTGGTGACTTCGAACCATTTGACGAAAGGCAACCCTGATTCTTGCCACTGTGGCACCTCCTATGCCACACCAAAGGCGGTGAAAATGACACTGCATCCGGCAGAGGAGTTCCATCGCCCCCACTGCTTAATGCTTTCCACAGGTACACCTGCCATTGCACATGAAGATGCAGTCCTGAATGAATGGGTTTTGTACTCGGAACAGTTAAGGTTGTAATATCTGGCTACTTTTGTCAAGATAGCGGGAAACTGATATCGGGTAAAGGGGGAACCATCCCAGTGAATGAATAGGGCTGTTGCTGATGATATGCCTGGCCTGACCTGAAGATAATCACCCATTAAACTGACAGGACAAGAAACAGCCCCATCTGTGGCAAAACCTACTATTTCAATAGTCACAGGCTTGTTCAGGTGGTTATGCTTGGCATGGCTTATTGTTACCCACATTCAAGCACATGTCCTGCAACTGTACAATCTGCCTGTTTTGGTGGGGCGGCCTACGGCCGCTCGTGGTCAGTGGACGGATGGCGGGTTTGGTCTTCCATCCCCTACCTTTTCCTCCCATTTTTAGGGATAGTATTTTATTGTATTTACTCCTATCTGTAGACTTTATGTAGTTAGCTTGCTAGACTTGTCTGTACACTTTACTTAGTTAGCTTGTCATTGTTTCGTAGTTTTTTTGTCAATGAGTTTCATTTCTCTTTCCAACCTGAGTTTTGTAACGCAATTTTGTGTGTTTTCTCTGCTGTTCACGTTTATGTTTATTTCAGTGTGTTTATTTGTAATTTTATTTCCTCATCCCTAACTTTCGATAAAATATTATTATGTATGTGGTGTGGTTGATTAAGGTGCCAGTTTTTTTCCCCGCCTGTCTTTGGTGTGAAAGACCACTGGGGTAATCCATAGCAGTGCAGCCTTTGAAGTTTGAAGGGACATCGTCTGACGATTCCCACTCCTCTTAAACATTTAAAGTCTCCCTTCATTAGAACGCAAAACAAGCAAGATAACTATGAAGTAAACCACTAAGGCTATGATATGTTAGCATGTTTGCATCTTTTCCCTGCCCACAAACATACTTTCGGCATGCTGCCTAATTTCGCATTGCCGCCCTGATACCACTCTCCTTTTGCCATGGGCCGTTGCTACCTGCAGCCACGTGACAGGCTGTTAAGTATGATTGACAGGTGGCATTGTTCCGTTTGGCGGCTGGAAACCAAAAGAATGACACATGGACGTTCGGATGTCCACATGCCTGTGTGGTTTTGGGCATTTTTCTCATATTTCTACTTTAGTTAAAAGCTTGAAATTTTGACAAGTAATAGAAAGGACATTCATCTTGTAAAAACCGTAAAAATCTCAAAATTGGCCATGCAAAGGTTTTTGGTTTCTTACCTGTCCTTCAGAATGGGGATCTGGTTGAGTGGATATGTGCGTATCCCATTTTAGCTAAGCGAATGGTGCCAAAGGTTGCAAGTTCGAGTCCCGCTTGTTCCGAACATAAAATATATATTTTCGGCATTTCCTTAATGCTGGTGGACTTAAGTCCCTGATTCTGGAAATAAATGCCGACTCAGTACATATACTGCATAACCATGTTGCTGTGACACTCGTACATATCTACCTCCATTACACCATTCTTTTTTAAGAATGGGGATTTGGTTGAGTGGATATGTGCATTTCCCATTTTAGCTAGGTGACTGGTGCCAAAGGTTGCAAGTTCGAATCCCATTCCTTCTGAACATGAAATATGATAATAAGTGCATTCAGAATTCAGGGCAAATTTTCAACACATTAATTTTCCCTCTCTTTTTTTGAAATTTTTAAAACTTTACTGGCAAAGTGATTAGCACAAATTAAAATCAGTCTGAAAACAGGCATTCTATCTCTTCCTGAAGATTCAAGTGACATAAAATGTGTATTTTGACTATATTTCGAGGCATTTTTTGTTTTTGTCTAGAACACACTTTGCTTGGCATATTTCTCCACTTCCTACTTACTGCTGCCTGCTTCCAACTCTGTAATAAAGTGAAAACCCAGTCTAGGAGTCACTAGTGTCCCCATATATATTTTCAGCAATTGGGTTCAGTAATTTGAGACAGAAAGATTTTTTAATATTTTGGCAAAATATGAACAAAAAGAAAAAAATTATTCTAGCCTGACCATTTGTTTGGACTTAGTATGGACCCACCCAAGGTACATCCTCACTAAGTTTGAAGTCCATCTGACTATGAATGGTTTTTGAGAAAAAGTCGAAAATATAATTATGGACAGATGACAGAAGATGGATGGATGGATGGATGGATGGATGGATGGAAGACGACCTATTCTATCAGCTCAGCTGACTGTAGATGTTTGAGCAAGATGACTATTACTCACTCGGATGGTTGTCTACATACATGTACAAATTCACAAATACGTAAGATAAAATAAGCCCACAATGAACAAAGATACATAGCCATGACATTGTGTTCTGAATATTATAAGATGTAAAACAAACTTGGTGAAGTAAAGGAGCAGCAAACCACTAGTAATACAGGCTGATGTACTCTGTATGTACAAAGTGATGACACAGGGGCCAGACTGCCTGCATGCTGTATTCCAAGGGCAGGGAGGCAGACCAGTATACCAAGGGCCCAGGTAATAATTGTTATAGCAGAGGAAACAAGTTCATTTTGGTACCTGTAATGTTCCATTTTCTGGTGTAGCATCAAGAAGTGGAACCCAGGCAGTTGGAATGAGCATGTCGTAGGAACAATCGTCGAAATATGCTGAGTCTGCAAGACAAAAATCATGCATATTATAATCCAAACTGGTGGCACAAATGGTTTTCTATTATTCCATGACTAGAGTATCCTTTGCCATTTATTTTGGCCCAATTAGTAATGATAAATCACAAGACAATGCTAACAATGCTCTAGTAACACAAGTGGACTTGCCTGGACAGTGAAATCATTATTTCAAACAAGAGGACTGTGTCAGTCCTGCGCTCAGCTGATATTACACGTACCCATGCGATTTTTTAAGACTTGCCCCCTCACAAAACAAAGAAATTCATAAAAAAATCAAAAATGGAGCTCGACCATTGGAACAAATCTGGTAGAGACCCATCCAAGGTAAATTGCAACCGAATTTGAAGTCAATCTGGCCGACGGTTTTTGAGAAGTCCAAAATATGAATTAGCATTAGAATGCCCATTGACTTCAATGTACATAGTCACACTGGGGCTGTAGCACCATCCACTGACCACTTTGATATCTTGCGCTGGAGATAGGAATGTAGCATAACTAGCATTCTTTCAGATTCTGCCACCAGAGGTCACTATGATAGAACTATGTTTTGAAAAAGGCAGAGTGGCAGACAGCAGTTTCTGGGGCTGGGGCTTTTTTCTCTTAATCCTGTCATTCAAGCAAAATATGTGAGTACAGAGTAGGACAAAGGGATTAGTGTGCAGCACCAATAAAAAAGTCTGTCAATGAAACTGTGACTCTTGATCAAATGCTTGATGAAAACTTTTCTTTCCAGCAAAAAATAAAAAGGAAAACCAACATAATAATAATAATAATAATAATAATAATAATAATAATAATAATAATAATAATAATAATAATAATAATAATAATAAAAGTGGCATTGTAATGTTTTATGTTTCATATTGCTGCTTCTTTATTGTTCCATTACTTTCAGTACTTGCTGAGGAAAAAATACATCCCAGAAATAAACGATCCAAGTTTTATACGTAATTTGTCAACATGTGTAAGACCCAGCAAAGCCAGTGGCGTGGAAAGTAAAAGCTGTGGTAAAAGCCTGACCGGTTTCGATTCGAAAGGATCTCATCAAAGGCGATTAGGTAATACTGTATGCTGCATATATAGCAGAGGGTAACGTTGCTGACATACATTAGGTCAATGTCATAGATGGGTCACGAATCTACGCGTGACAGAACTACCAGTCCAACCATCCAGACGCACGTGTTGCCGTGACGTTTAGAAATCTCTGGCACATCACATAAATTAGTGACCTCTCTGGGTTACTAAGGGGGGGGGATATAGTGCTAAGGCAGCTATCTCCCTTAAGGCAATACTGATGGAGAAAAGGCCCCAAGTGTTTTGCGAAGTAGAGACAAAAGGCTTAAAAAAAAAAACGATTTGTCAACATATTTGCCTTGATTAAAAAAAAAGTTTTTGTTACTCAGAAAAAGCTTAAATATCACCAATCTTTCAATCTTAGCTACAAGAAAACCATTTTGGTACTAATAAAACTATTAACAAGCAAACAAATATGTTTGCATTACATGAAAAAAAATCTTATTTTAAAAAAATGTAATTACTTCTGGATATTTCCTATTCAAGATAAAGTAAAACTCATATATGTAGCTTTAAATTGCATGGTAACAGACACTACAAGGTTTGATCTACCGATACTCATTTCAAACCCAGGTCCATATAATGAGCCAAAAACATCTTGTTATGAAAGTTAGCTTTACCACTGTCATTAACCCTTAAAAGGTCAGACTGGTCGTCAACGGCTGGTAATCACGTGATTTTATGTTGGGCTCACACTAGCTTAGTCTTACTTGGGTAAACAACTCATAAATTATCACGAAACTGTACACAGACAGCTGTTATGTTCCCCCCCCACCCCCCCCCGAGAATCAGATTGATCTATTTATGTATACCACTCCCTCGAGCGTCTCTGCTTGTCATTGAGGAGCAGGCAGGGAGGGATTTTGTAGAGGAGGGGAACAGTAAAGTCGATGTAGGGTGTGAGGATGTAAGTATTTTGTTTATAATCAGGCTGGAGCCCACAGAATTCAAGCATATCAACGGACCATGCATGGTCCATGTGGTTCTGCACTGGGTCCCATCGCCAGTTATTCAACTCATTGCAGCCAATCACTCGCTCAATCATTGAGTGAGTGCCTGCTCTTCCCAAGTACCCCCTAATATGTTTCCCTGGTCAAACCTCTGTTTATCAATAAACTTTATGAACAAGACCTTTTGCATTGGCCCAGTTATGGAACCATGCATTCAAACCCAAACTGTTTCTCTGCATGCACTCAATTTACAAAGGGGGGGAGAGAGAGAGAAAGAGAGAGAGAGAGAGAGAGAGAGAGAGAGAGAGAGAGAGAGAGAGAGAGAGGAAAGGGGCATGGTTGCAGATACATGATAAGTATTGTTGTCTGTCTCAAAGACTGAGATAGGCAGCCAATAGGGAGGGCCTACTTTGCCTTTTGCACTGGAATTAATGACTATAATTGCATGTGCACTGTATGCATGCATGGTTTCATCCACAATTGCAACCTACATATCAGTATAAGGCCTTGCATGTATGACTGTTGATCCAATCACGCTTTGTTTGCATAGCAACACATAAAATGGGGGGAAAACAAAAAAATTCAATAAAGATACTGCAGTGTTGTTTAATTTCAGTCATTTTCTTGCATAATATTTCAACTGAAACATAATCTATGAATAGTTATGGTGACTAATTTTGTTATGCAAAGTAGCTGCATGCCTCTTACCGGTTCGGCAGACTTATGTAAAAATGCAGTTTTTTCCGGTTTTTAGCCAAGTTCAAGCAATATTTAAACAGTTGCCATGGAAACAGGTCATGTGATCTATGTTTTATTTTCAAAGTTTACTGAAAGTTTATTTCTCCAGTTATCCAAATACCATGCATATGTGAAGAAAAGGGTGCTTCACATAAAATGAGGAGATACTTTGTTCTCTTATTCAGCAGATTTTTAATGATTTTTTGCCATTCATTAGTGATTAAAGTGGTTAATAATAATGAAACTTGGCATTCCAGCCATCATACTGATATATACTTTTGGTATGCTACTAAGAAAACTGTTCCCACTGCACTGTGTTCAATGAAAATTGTTACTTTCATTTTCACTGGTACCAAAAATAACCTGACCCTTTAAGGGTTAAGCCATTTAAAAAAAAATAATCATGGGGCCGTCATTCCACCTAGGTAAGGTTACATGTTTTGTTGGCATGTTATTCTCTAGGCGGCATGATGATCAAACCCTGCTTAACAAGTCTGAAACATGGCTTTGCCAAGAGCAGTGGACGGTGATTTGGGGAGGAAGGCTGTTGGGAATTCTTAGGAGTTTCTACTTCTGTGGACTCTTTTGCATAAAGCAGCAAGAACACTCTCCCTCCACTTCTCCATTTATTCTGTCGACTCTATATACACCCGAATTAGAATGAACTAAACGAAAAATACAGGAAACTGATGGAACGTCCACACATGCACATTACTGGGAACAATATAATATCCAACATACTCCTCCCGTTGAAACGATATATCCAACACTTTCCACTAATATTCTATTAATTCATAAATGGTACTTATCATCAATAGTTCGATGGAATGTTCATCATGATCACTTCTAGTGTCCATTGTACTTGTAATGTTCATTGTCTCTTACTAATGGCAAGTATATGCATTAAACAAGCACAATTTAAACGTAATGTTCAATTTCACCTGTAGAATAGCAGTTTGCTTATTAAATGCTTATACGTTTAACATTTGGCATGGTTTTACAATTCTACCAGCTTTGGTTTTTAGAACTTTGACTGGTTGATTATCCATTTGGATCAGTTCTGGCACACACACAATTTTTGGCTGTTTATCTCCAATTTCGTTCTCCATTAGGTAATCCATGTCTTTTTGTGTTTCACAGTTCAAATGTTGCAACTGGTAAAACCTTTGCACAGGGTGTACAACTTGCCCTTTGGCAGTCCTAATGCTCGCACTCCTAATCTTGCCATCATTGCCACAGAAAGTGTCCTCAACGTGCCCTAAAGGCCATCCAACTCTTGCCAAGCTGTCATCATGAATGAGAACAATGGCTCCCTTTATGAGGTTGCATCGCTCTTTGAATTGTGGAATCATCTTGGAGAGACTTTGGTAAATATGTATGCGACCTTATTTTCCAGAATTTGTGCAGCAAGTTTTGTCAGGCCTTGTTAAGCTGTCAAACTCTTGACTGTATTGTCCCAACAGAAAATCCTTAGGTGTCAATGCCCTTTGGTTTTCCATTTCATCAGTGACCTGAGTACTAGGTCTGCTGTTGACAACATTCTCTATTTCAGCAAGTAGGCCTAGTGTTAGCAATTCGTCTTTGGTTAACTGACTGGTACCCAGGCATTTTTTCAAGGCTGATTTCACATTCTGGACCATTCTCTCCCACCAAGCCTCCCCACCACAGTGCTCGGGGAGCGATGTATTTCCACTTTGGTGCTTTTTCACCAAAATTTGCTTGTAAATTTGATTGGACTGCTTTAAATGTTTTTGCATTGTCGCTGTAGACTATTTTCGGTACACCTCTCCTTGCTGCAAATCTGTGAAATGCCTGTACGAATTCAGCAGTTGAAAGAGAGTTTGTAATGAATGGCTCAGTTTGTGCCACATGTGAACAAGCAAATGTACAACTTCTGTCCTGGTTCATTGGAAACAAACAGAGGACCAGTATAATCTATGCCAGTTAGTTCAAATAGATTTTTTTGAATCATTCGATCCCTCGGTAGTGGGCCTTGCTCTTGATTGCAGGGTTTCACCAATATTCTCTGGCAGCTCATACACTGACGAATTACAATCTTTGCAATGAGACGTAATCCAATCACCCAGTATTCTTCTCAGACAGCACACATTACAGTGTCCACACCTGTGTGTTTTAGTCCGTGATGCTGATGTCTAACTATTAGGAAGCAAGCCAACTTTTGTCCTGAATTATAGGGTGTCTTTCAGCATATGACAGCTCCGTTTTTTGTAATTGGCTTTTCACTCTCATCACTCCATTTTCATCCAAAAACGGATTCAAATTGAACAGTTCTGATTTTCTGGAAATCTGTTTTCCTTGTTTCAGGATTTCAATTTCTAACGAAAAGTATTGCTTTTGCTCTTGCATGACAAGCTGCCTCATTGCGAGAACATTCAAGTTATTGTCAGAATTGTAATTTCCATCATGTTTTTGATCTTCAATTTTGGCTTCATCCGCTGAATTACAGCTGGAGTTCTGTTGAGCAATGGGATTCATTAATTTCTCCCTCAGAACTTTGATAAATTTCAACACATGCTTCACAATGTTCACTGCTTTGGGAAGGCTGCTCCATCTTTCTACTTCAAATAGTATTGGCTCTGTTTCTTGCAACAGTACAGTTTCACCTGGAAAGTCTTTTAGCTCGTGAATTTCAAGCTTAGGTGTGTTATTATGTTCCACTTCTGGTATTTCTTTTGTTATGAATGCAGGCCGTGTAACCACATATCAGACATGGTTAGTTGTGTATTGGCTCCTCTGGTCAACAAAATCCCTTCATTCTCCTTTTCAGAGATGTTTTTCCAGTTCTCTGGATCTGTTAAGTCTTGTATCTCCTGCACTCTGTTGGCTACATACTGTTTGTATTGACTTGCATCCCCTTTTATCCAACTCAGTGCCACCTGCCTATCTGTCCAGTATGTGCACCTTTTATGTTCAATCTTCAAAGCATCCTTCACAAATGCTGCTAATCTGGCAGCAAATAAACAGGCTATCAATTCAAGTCTTGGTAAAGTTACCCTTTCAAGGGGGCTACTCTTGCTCTGCTCATAACAAAGACTGATTCATTTGCATCACCTACTTTCGGGATGACAAAGTACACCACTGCTCTGTGACCCTTTTTTGCATGCATCGGCAAAGGCATGTAACTCTACCTTTCCCTCAATTTCACTCCAGTTCATAGATGCCAATTTTCTTGGTATTTGCCATGATTTAAGCTCATTTTTTAAATAACTTGTTTAGGTCTGACAGGAGTTCCTCATCCCATTGGAGACCCAATTTCCATAAGTCTTGGAACAGTATTTTAACAATCATTGTCACGGGCATTACAAATCCCAAGTGATAAAATATTCTTGCAAGCATACTCAGCACTACTCTCTTTGTAACGATGATATTGTCTGGTATTGCAACTCCAAAAGTGTCCTCTTCTGGCAACCATTTGACTCCAAGAACTTTCACAGAGTCTTGCAACATGACAGTTTCTTTATTCAAAATTTCCTTTTGATTTGTATTCCATTTGGTAAGCTGCATGCCAGCATCTTTCATTATGACTTTTGCTTGTTTGTACATATCAGACCCTTTTTCAATTCAGTCAGCACCACTTAACCAATCGCCCATGTACACATTTTCTCCAATTTCATTTGTCACCTTTGAAATCGTCTGTTGGTTAAGATGAAACATGACTGTGGCATTTAATAAAAATGCTGAGCAGTTTACTCCAAATTTCAGTCTACAGAATCTCATTCTCAGCACTTTGGTCCCATTATACCACAGGAAACAGTCTCGGTCTCTGTCCTTCAAACAGATTTGAAGAAATGCTTTTTGTATGTCAGCATTCAAGGCAATGCTGTGTCTCCTGAACCTTATCAAGACTTCAATCAAATCAGGTAGCATGTTTGGACCACACTTTATGCAATCATTCAATGAAAGCTCATTTTCTCCTTTAGCATTACCGTTGAACACAGATCGTACTTTTGTGGACACATGACCTTCTCGGACCACCAGATGATGCGGCAAATAAAACACAGGGTTATCAGTTCCCTTCACTTTCTGGAACTTCCTCTATAATACCCATTTTATTCCACTCGTCAAATACTTTATTGTATTCATTTCTGAGCTCAGGGTCCTTGTTTAGTTTGTAGATTAAATTCTGCAAACAGTCTCTTGCTACTTGTTCATTACTTTGTAGCAGTTTTTTTCTTGTCTGGCTTCCATGCCAGTTCTACCAATTTTGTATTCAATGGTTTCATTGAAATGTTTGACTAATTTCATATCAGGATGTGATTCATTTAGATTTGGTGCGATGCCAATATGTTCGAGTTCCCAGAATTTTCTCACTTCAGATTCGGACAGGTCGTTCAGGACCAATAATTGAGGAGACATGCCAAGATTATCTCCTTCCTCCTGGCCAGATAAAACCTAGCCAAAGAGGGATTCTTGGGCTACTAAATTCTCGCCATGCATTCTCTTGATTCTGTTAGTCATCAATTTCCAATAATGGTCTAACCCTATCAATATGTCAACCTTGACATTTTCACCGCTTTTGCAATTTTCGACAGGCACACCTAAATGTTGTAAGGTTTCTTTCAGTATCTCAGGTTTCTGTAGTGGAGCACAAATAACAGGAACTTCAATAGCCTGTATTTTGTAATTTTCAGACAAGCCGATCAAGTTGATTTCCACAACAGCTCTTTGATTACTGGTTGACTTTACGCCACCAAACACTGCATATCTGTGTGTGACAAAGTTCACAGGTCTCAGTTTGAGATTTGTCAGATTTGCTGTCAAACAACACTGTCACTTCACGTGGACAATGAGGACCTTGAACTTTCACTTTTATCAGCTGTAATACAACACTTAGTGTAGGACCTTTCCCAGTGCAAGATACACTGGTATTACAGTGGCTCTGATTATCCGTTTGGCCATTTGAATTTTCATCACTGTCTCTTTGCAACGGTCTCAGTTCAGTTTCACTGTCCTTTTGAGGAGCATTTCTCATACTGGGCTCCTTGGTATGGCATAGTACCATGTTATGAATTCTGCCACACAGATTACACTTCACCTCACATTTTCTTGCTATGTGTTTTGGACCGAAGCATTTAAAGCACACTCCTGCTTTCCTGAAAGCCTGCACACAATCTTCCACGGAAAATTTTTTTCACAAACCAACCATGTTCAGATTTATGATTACTCCTGTTACAAAATATGTATGATTGTTCTGTAGTGCAGTGAAGTGATGCAGTTGTAGCTTGACCTTTGACCATGTAGTTTTGTTTTCTTTCTTCTGAATATTTTTTGTCTCATCTGAGTCGAAAGTTTTAATTGTGTTTGCTCTTTCCCGACAATCTATTTCTTTCTTCAAGAATTCTAAGAGCCATTCCAAGTCATCTTCCTTGCCCTTTCCTTCCCTTGCCCATCCCATTTGGACATCAGTAGGCAGTCTGGACAAGATGACTGGGGTAAGCATTACTGCATAAGTGGTTCCATTAATACCCAAAGTTTCTAAACTTCGGACACGGACATTGACTTGATCCATTAACCTTTTCAGGCAATATAATGGGTCTTTGGCCTTATATTCTGCTTTGAGATTGAGTAGCGCTTGTATGTGTGAAAACACAATCAATTCTCTTCTGCCAAATCTTTCTTCCAGCAACTTGCGAGCTACATCATAATGTTCTTGAGTAAGTGTCAGCCCGTCAATAGTGGATTTTGCTTCACCTTCCAAGTAGCTTTTCAGATAACTAAATTTGCTCACAACAGAAGTTCTGAATCATCAATTGTTGCATTAAACTGACCCCAAAATTCTTTGAACTTGTAACGTCACCTGAGAAATTAGGTAGTGTCAGGTTGGGCAGTTTGACTGACTGTTTCTTGGCTGTAGAACTTTCGTCAAGTTGGTCTTGCCGCAACTGTTCTAGTTTCTGAACAGCTTCTTTCTGCACCTTTCTTGCTGCATCATAATATTTGCCAGCTTCTTCCATTTCAGCATCAAACTTGGCTTGACTCTTCAAATGAGTTTCAACGTCTGCTTGAATTTCTTCAAGTGCTTCTAATCTTGTGTTAAGATTGCTCAATGCATCCTCATAATCATGTCTATCACTGGACTCTTCAGCAATTATTTCTTCTAATTTTTTTATTGCTTCGCTGAGCCATCCTCTCGCCACAATTCGCTTTTGCTTTGCTTTTTCCATTGTTATGATAAGCTATCAACTGACTGTTTCAATTTCAGCACTGTATCTCACCAACTCTGTTTTTTTATTAGTTCTAGTACTGATACAGACAACAGTTTACTTAAATGTCTGGTATGAGCTTCTGTACAAAATTGTTAGTTGGTATGGCTGCTATGGGCCACCGTAGAACTTTCAAGCTTGTATGGCAGCGATGGGCCACCGTAGGAAAGTGCACCAACTTCATGTGTGCACTGTTGTAACTTGACACACTTATGTAGGTCACAGTATTCACTTGTCTTGATCTGCATGTGTTCACTACTGGCTGTACAGACCCCGTTTTTCAACTCGACTGGCCAACAAATGTCACTTTAATGTACAGGAATTATTTTGACAAGGTTCTTATCGTTTTCGAGAGTAAACTGTACTTCATTTACGTCTGGGACTGCATGAAGGCCTTCTCAACTATAGTATCTGATTCACCATGTTACCTTGACAAAACGCATGTCACTTGTCACCACGTGGCGTGTGTTGCCACTCGAAATGTCACTGGGTTTCTCTTTCTATCTTCTTTTCCCAGTCTCTTTCTTGCCTTATTCCTCTATGCTTTGACGCCACACTTCTCCTCCCCGGTTTCGGCACCAATTGTTGGGAATTCTTGGGAGCTTCTACTTCTGTGGACTCCTTTGCATGAAGCAGCAAGAACACTTTCCTTCCACTTTCCATTTATTCTGTCGACTCTATATACACCTGAATTAGACTGAACTAAACAAAAATTCAGGAAACTGAGGGAACGTCCATACATGCTCATTATTGGGAACAATATAATATCTAACAAACACTATGCCCAGCAACTGGTTTCTAGTTTTCAGTTGCTAGTGCAGTTTCAACTTCATGACCATCCACACATCATGTGAGTGATTGACTACTTTCGTAACATGTCTCAGTTCAGAAATTATGCAAAGGTTTCCAGCTTATGGGACACTCCCCCCTCCCCCCCACAAAAAAAAAAACAAAAACAAAAACAAAAAACAAACAAAAACCAAAGCAAACAAAACAACTTGCTTATTGTGAATAAGAAACTAAAGCAAAGTTGGAAGTGCATTACCAACATATTGGTTTTTCTAGCTTATTTTGGGTTAATTCATGAAACATGTTGGTTCAATATTTGCAAATGTTCAAGACAGAACACGTTCCTCATGGAAATAATGCCAATATTTATTTTTATTTTGAACATAGATTCAGTTTACCATGGGGCTGTGTGGACATGGACTTGATGGAACTTGCACATGGACTTGATGGAACTTAATTGCCTGGATTACAAGTATTTTTGTAACTGTACAAAACTTCTAGGGAGTTCATGAACTGATATGATTCACCAACAAATTCGGGCAAAACTCTGACTGTAATTGTTAGAGACCCACAAAAATGTCACAGAGATCAAACTATCCATGAATATTTCCCTTAAGTTTCATAAAGAAGCTTACAGTGTATTCTCAGGTTTGGAATTTTTGCATTGCCAGGAATGCTGAACATGCTCATCAATGTGGAATCAAGTTGATTGATTTACATGTATGTGAAAAATGGATACTATTCCTATTATTCTCGTGGTTATGTATCCCTTGTAAGCTTACCTTAATGTCTGTAAAATTGTTAAAAGATATAAAGTGAACTACTTACGGAATTTTAGGGTTAACCTTCACATGCACTGATGCAGGATATTTGTTTATGCCAGGTCATAGCAAGTCACAAATGCCCATACTTCACTATTTTATTTTGCCCCATGTTTGGGATGGCTTGTCTTCTAACTTGCTGAATCCATTGAAGTAGTGAATGTTTCCTTCATGGGGTGAGTGTTTCCAATAAGGGAAGCATCAACAATGGGAAAGTGTAGTATAGTGAAACCTGTCTTGAAAGACCACCTCTAGGTATGACCAAATTGTGGTCTCTCAAGACAGGTGGTCTCTCATATATACATATTTTATATATATATATATATATATATATATATATATATATATATATATATATATATATAAAACAAGAAAAGTACTAAGCAAAGTAAGTTGAAAAGCGGTCTTCCAAGGCAGGTGGTCTCTCATTAGAGTGGTTTCTCAAGACAGAGACCACTGTATTTCAAACTGTTTTCATTTTGAAGACACCCAGACAGATTTGCTGTCAAGCAAATCTTCTTTCCCAGTTTTTTCCTTCTTTCTTCTTTACAATCAGATTTGTCCTGATTCTCGGACCCAGTTATTCTGAAAACCACCAAACTTGTTATGGTGACTAACCTACCAATGAAATTTTGCACCTGGTTTGGAATAGTCGTGATGTTAAAAATTTTGCAAATGAAGGGCAATTAAAATTTTAAATGTTCCATATCTTCCAAACTATTGACGATAGACAGAAAATTTCGATGTGCATGTGTGGTGTTGTAACACCTGCCAATACAGTGGTCAGTTAATAAAAGTTTTGGAATTTCAAATTATGCTAATTTGGGGCATTGAAAAATTTAAAAGTTTAATTTCTCCAAAACTATTAAAGATAGAGTGGCCGTTCTGACTTCAAATAATAGGTCTGTGGCAAAGCCACATCCAATGATCTATGAACCAAAGTTGTAAGATTTCAATTTATGCAAATTAGGCAAATACACAAAATTAAATGTTGAAAAGTTTCAAAACTATTATAGATACTAGTTTCATTCAAACTTCATTTTATAAGTTGGTGACATGGTCACATCCAATAAACCAAGAACTAAACTTGTAGCATTTTATTTTTTTTTTAAAAAAGGCTAATACACGAAATTTAGATTACGTTGAACAATGGCAAAGTGTAGCATTTCAAATTGTTCTTATTTTGAAGGCAGATTTGTTGTGAAGCAAATCTTCTTTTCTTGTTTTTTATTTGTTTTACAGGCAAATTTGTCCGGCATTTCATTCGAAAAGTATTATACATAGAAACTCCAAACTTGGCACAATCATACTTCTGTAGATGAAGTCTTGCCTTGTATACAATGAGGGGTCTTGCTTTTCAAAATTATGCAAATGAGGGGTTATTTAAGTTTTAAATCTTCAATATCTTATATACCATAGTAGATGTGGCTCCCAGTGTATAGGAGTTCAATCATAGCAAGG
Organism: Hermodice carunculata; assembly: GCA_964020975.1. Lineage (NCBI taxonomy): Eukaryota > Metazoa > Annelida > Polychaeta > Eunicida > Amphinomidae > Hermodice > Hermodice carunculata. The sequence goes on along the minus strand of CAXHWN010002757.1, from coordinate 91,496 downwards.
CAAAGGTTGTCTAACATGTCAAGATCATGTCAAGGCCAAAGGTCAATTTTGGGTCAAAATGTCATTTTATTAAAGGTCAAGGTTCACTTCAGGTAGAGGTCATCTCAAGGTCAAAGGTCATTTCAAGGTCAAAGGCCACTTTTGATGGCTTTCTTCTATCCATAACTTGGTCATGTATCCAATTTTGATAATGTTGGGCTCAAATTGTAGCTATTGTAACACTGGACATTTTTTAAATTTACTTGTGACCTCTAAAGGTCAAAGGTCAACATCATTTGGACCTTTGAATGTTTCATCCAGCCATAATTTGGCCAATTTCCATCCAATTCTAATCATGTTTGACTCAAATTATAGGAATTGCAACACTGCACATTTTTGCATGAACATGTAACCTCTAAATGGAAAAGGTCAAGGTCATTTGGCCCTTGGAAAGTTTCATCCTGCCATAACCTTGTCAATTTTCATCTGATTTTATTCATGTTGGGCTTATATTGTGGGCATTGTAACACTGTACATTTGTCCTATTAATATGTGACCTCTAAAGGTCAAAAGGTCAAGGTCATTTGGACTTTGAAATTTTCATTCAGTCAAAAGATTAATGGAATGTGAAGTACCAAAGGACAAAAGTTGTAGCATATACTATTTACAACTTTCGAAGGCACACAGACAGATTTGCTTTGAAGCAAATTTTCTTTTCTAGTTACTTTCACTCTGTTATTGACATGGAAATTATTTTCGATATTGATCAGTCACAAGGAATAATAAAAAATAAGGAAACGCTATGATTGTTGTCCCAGGAAAAGCCATCTAGTGTTGCTGCTCTCGACACTACACAGTCATTTAGCCATTTATCAATGTAGCAAGACCTACAAAACTAGATGGATATAAACCTCGTAAATGTAAGCCCTCCTCTTGCAATTTTGCTCACAATTACCCAGGTTTTTTTCATCTGAAATTCATAATTAAGATGCCAGTGCAACTAATTAACTCTTTCACCTTGAATTAAATCTTACAATCCACAATTACGAAAGACAACAAAGGCAATAGCCACAATGTCCATTCAATTGTTGCACCACTACCAGGCCAGCTCATCTAACAAGCTAACGCATCTCCCAAAACACACCAAATTACTGCTTTTTGTACTTTTTTGCAGACAAAATAAGTTCATAGATTTAATGGATTGATATTCATGGCCACTCTATTCAAACAAAAAGGTAGTACATGCCATATTTATATTGGTGAAACGTCTTTTCTGCATCCCCATTCAGAGGTTATGGGCATAGACTTGCATAGGACTTTCGTGTGAGTATGAAAGCATTGCCCCTGTTCATTTAGTATGACAGTGTGACCAACAGGTGGCGCTATGTTTCGAAAGTTGTGTATAGCCCGTACACGATTTTAAAAGGATATGTTACTTTGACCCAGTGACATACTTTTTGTACATGACACATCCTTCTGTATAGATACATCTGTGTGTAAAATTTCATTTATCTCACTTACATAGTAAAGGACATACCGCCTGGACACGATTTTACAAGAATATTTCACTGTGTCCCAGATTCTTGACCTAGTGACCTACTTTTGGTACACAACACACCCTTATGTCCAGATGGACCTGTGTGTAAAGTTTCATTGATCTAAGTTGAAGGACAAGTGAATTATAGCCCGGACATGAATAGCAGAGACCTACATACTTGACCTAGTCACCTATTTTTCTTTCATGACACACCTTTAGGTCAACATACATGTGTATGTCAACTTTCATGAAACTAAAATAAATATAGAAGAAAGACACACAAAAGTAATATGTGCCCCCATTGCATGGGGAGACATAATTAAAACTGGTCATATATGTTCAGTAGTCGGTTGGCAAGTTCTTTTATTTGAAGCATGAATTTCATCACATATTAATAGAAAACAAAAATTCAAACAAGATGCAAATTAAGATGAACTATTGTCATGAGACTGTTGACAGGTCTCTTTTGATATCACTCTTTCCATAAAATTCACTTGTAAATATTCACACTTAGTCCACAGTTTAACAATAGAGGGATAGGTTTTTCCTTCGTGTCATTCCCTCATAAACGCAAGGTCATGAACTACAATGGCGACTCACATTGTGCGCTGATATATCCTTTTACCTCGGAAGAACATAAAACAACAACATAAACATAATTTTAAACAAAAAGTTACAACATTTACACATTAGAGCTCCCTGCCCAAACATTGAATAAAATGTTTCTCTCAAGAAATATATTTTATGTGTTAGTGTTGATTACTACTGGATGTCATCATTTGTTATGGTTGTTCTGTCTAACATGTTCACTCCCACTACAATGTAGTTGTTGTGAGTGAATTAAGTAAGATTTCAACAGTTTTTGGCATATTTTAAACTGATATTTATTCAGATAAATATAAATTTAAGTATTGAATGCCCACATTTCGATTCACATGGGCACAATGACTGACGGGGCTGTTGAGGCTATTTACTGCATGAATCACTCATGTAGCTCACCCAGTTAATGGCTTTAACAGCCCCTACAGTCATTTCGTCCATGTGCCTCGAAATGCGGGAGTTCAATTCTTTAACTACTGAAATGCGGATTTGACTACAATCATGAAAATTTCAACTGATTATACACATTTCCTACAGTGCTTGAGCATGCACGTGTTATGCACGGAGTCAGGGGCAGATCCATACATTTAACAAAATAGGCAAGTCAGATCCATACTTTAGGTTTTTCAATCAATAATATTCGAGTTATTTCGGAGAATGTGACTTTTACCTACCCTGATGCCATGGTACGACGGTGGCCTCATTGTTTGGGGTTTTAGTACGGAGATTCCACACTGGACTGGCTGCTATGTCTGGTCCAATAAGCTGCTCCAGCAGGTTTAGCATTCTTTCATTTCCCAGTAAATTTCTGAATGCCTGTGTGAATAAGTTAGGTCCAGATGCTTTGTACTCCATTATGAGTACCTTTGTCACAGGGAACTAGTGCTGTTAGCCAGGACAAATTATACACTTTTTTAATTATAGGTAGTTAAGTATTAGTTGTAATAACAATAACAATAATACTAAAGATAAGAACTAGTAAACTTGGATGATGATGATGATGATGATGATGATGATGATGATGATGATGATGATGATGATGATGATGATGATGATGACTATACAGCTACAAGAACTACATGTACCTGTGGTAGCTTGCCATGCTTATGTAGCAGAATATTTGCCCCAGGGAAGTCATTTTCTATGCGAGTTAGTCGCTGATAGAAACCATATTCCTTGTGGAGATCTGAAAAAAAACAGAGTTAATCTGATTATTCAAACCTTTGGTTTGTCAGTAGTCTTCCTTCTTAATAGGAGGTACCAGTCAGTGTTAACCTGGGTAATGCTATACAGTGCTGTAGCCTTCAATTTAAAGTTGGTCAGGCCAAATTCAGAAATTTGGAAATTCTCAGTACATTTCTGTACACACATGTTAACACAGGTTTAGTGATACTTCTGACCTGAAGTTGGTCTGACCAATCTGACCCATAGGCTATGGCCCTGTTATAATTTTGACTTCTTCTCCGGAACTGCTGATTAGCTGGAGCTGAAACTTGGTAGAAATGTTCACTGACAAGAGGTGAAACAAACTTGTTCATAACTTGCTGTTGCTATGGGCTCCTGATTTTTGACAATTTTTTTCATTTTGGGTACTGATTGATAAATCATGCAAACATTCCTATGGCTTCTCGCACCGTATAACTGCTTATTACTGCTCAGTTCAACTCGTCCCAGGTGATCTCAGCTCATCAAATGTAAGCACCTTGGTCAACTCAGCATAGCCCATGCAGGTGATTCCATGGCTCAGGTGAGCATGGGGTGGTCGCTCCGCCCACTAGTTTTATTGAAGTGTAATTACATATACACAGTCTTTGTAGGTAGATCAGCACTAATCTGTCATTTATTTGCAATCATAAAATCCTTTTGTCTGGGTGCCAACCCAGACATATTGTTTTTCCTTGCGTCCATGGCACCAAATTTGTCTGCTAATGTATGCTAAATTCACTGAATTTCCGAACAAAACACAAATATCCAGGGATTCTACTGCTGCATAGACTTTCATGTGCTAGGCAACCACTTTGCAGTCATACAAAATGAGCTTGAACCTGTTTCATAAGCAGCCTTCTAGCCATGCATGCCAAGTGTATAATTTGGAAGGTTTGGGTCTTGTAGCAAATTGGGGGGGGGGGGGGAGGGGAGGCTCTCAATAAAAATAGAGAGAAAACATGTCTTTCTGTTCATGCAGCAACAGATCTGCTCCATGTTGCTATATGTACTAGGCAGGCTATAGTTCCCACTAGTGCTGGACAGAGCAGTTAGTGCACCATGACTGACACTGGTGTCCCAGCTGGTCTGTTTTTTGCCTCAGGCTATGTCCATGTGCCTGTCTCATGTCTGCAATGTTCGGAAGGTACAAGTCATATTCACGAACAGATTATTGGACCAAGATATTAAACTTTCACATCATATTTTCACCAAGAAGACTTCAATCGAACAAATCAAGACACACATAAAGGCACGAGTGAAAATTCATTACAGAAGGCAAGGGAAATACGCAGATTAGTATCTCACGGTCACACGTGGACGAAGCAAAAATTTGCATTAGCCCTAACATGATGTTGTTGAACACTGTTTCCGATGGCTCATGTGGTTATTGGTGTTTTTCAACAAAATTTTGTTGTTTTGATTTTATTGAAATGTTTGAATGGCACAAATCTGTATGACAGAACAAGATAGGAATGAAATTTATGGTCGAAGGCCGGAAAAATATACGTACAACATTGCGGAGAACCATGCCTGTGTGCATGCCCATGACAGGCTGTGTACATTGGCATGTGTTGCACAGCCTGTAACGGGTTGCTTGGTGAAAAAAGTGACCGCACTTAAGATCAGACTGTTAATGCCACCTACACCATCAACATTTTCAGGTAAATTGAAATAGAAAGTGCACAGAAACATAAATCATGTAATTTCTGACCATTTCATCGCATGGAATCAATCGCAAAAATAACAGAGCCCAGGCGTGTTCAATCATGCATGCCACTTGTTGTGCAAGCGAGTTAAAATAACTGCTGGGTGGCACACGGTGTGTGATACCAGGTACTGGCACGTGGTAGCGTGCTAGGGGTTAAGCCCCCTTCACAAACCATATTTTGATAGACCAGGGATGTATTATCTAGACTTAAGTCTTATTAGCAGGTCCCTGGGTAGATTGAATCCATCCTTGGTACAGTCAAAAACTTTTACACCCTTTTACATTGGCATATTGGTAACTTTTTGTTCAATCTTAAATTTTATAATAATGACTTGCCTGTGTGAGTATATAGACCCTATGTTATGTTCATTTCTATACTTAAGTTACCTGCATCTTTTATTTATTTATCATTTTTATGTAAACTCACGTATCACTGTATGTTGATTATACCAAACAAAATGAATTAATCAAATTACACCAAATGAAGTCTAGTTTGCACAATTTCAGACTGGACTCATGGATTGAGTTCATGGACTCATTATTTTTCCTGAAAAAGAAGAAAGATGGGTCCAACGGACCCATACTGAAAAATCCTTAACGTGACCCCTGCTGGGCTCATCAATCCCAAGGGAACAGGCTGCTGGACTTCTAAGCAAAATAAACCTGAGTGTACCTCTCTGTTAAAAAGACTACTTAGCCAGACCCATCAAAGTATGGTCTTCCAGTCCTCAATGATAGTTTTCACAACTTCGTGAATTTTGAAACAGAGTGTCATCTCATTGGACATTTTCATGTCTTTGTTTTTTTGTAACCAGTAAGATGAAGCCTGTTCTTCGTAGCCAATACTGAGACAGTATAGTGCTCATCTCGGTTTACAGGTACATGCACATGTAGCTTCTTGACAGCTTCTGTTAAAATTTGTTAATGTAATAAAGGACGAAAGACAGTTTTTTTTACTCCATGTATTACATCTCCCCTTGAATTATAATATGTATACACTGTACATGTATACATGCATGTATGATGATGTACATGTACATGTGCATGTACATGTATACTCATCTATACTGCCCAGAAGGGCTGACCCTCTCTGGAGTTGGCACTTTTCTTTGGCCCACTGTAGAGAAGTTTCACTGTATAAGTACACACTGCTCTTGTGTTTCTTTCTTTCTTTCATTCTTTCTTTCTTTCTTTCTTTCTTTCTTCCTTACTTTCTTTCTTTCTTTCTTTGTTTCTTTCAATTTTTTATGACTAAGTTTGTCTGCAGTTTTTCTCAGACACTATTATTCTGAAATCACCAAACTTGCCATGGTGACTGATCTAACCAGTGAAATTGTGCATCTCATTTGAAATAACCATGATGTTCAAAATGATACAAATTAGGGGCAAGTAAAATTTTAAAAGCTGCATATCTTCCAAACTATTGAAGATAGAAACAAAATTTCAATGTACATACACAGGTTTGCGACACCTGCCAATGTAATGTGCAGTATATGAAAATTGTAGAAGTTCAAATTATGCTAATTAGGGGCATTGAAAAATTTAAAAGTTGAAAATCTCCAAAACTTTTATACATAGAGATGTCATTCCAACTTCAATTTATCTGTTTGTGGCAGAGCTGCATCCAATGAGCCATGAAACGAATCAGTACGATTTTAATTTATGCAAATTAGGTGATTTTGCAGGATTTAAATCGTGATTAGCTTCAAATCTATTACACATATAGGTGTCATTCCAACTTCAATTTATAGGTTTGTGACAAAGAAATTTGCCCAAAAGATATCCCTTTGGAGGGTAACCATTCAGATGGTTTCAGAGATGTGTTCTTGGACTTGGATATTCAGGTCACTAATGGTTTGTACTAAAGTCTATCACAAAATAGATGAGTTTCACTTTGAAGTAGCTAATTATCCTTTCCCTGACAGTAATATTTAGGAAACTATTGAATATAATACCTTTTTTGACAGAAAGATTTTTAAGATTTGGTTGTATTTGTTCTAAATTTCAGGACTTTGCATCTAGAACCAAATTTATTTACAATAAACTTGAGTCAAGAGGATTCAAAGATGTACTTATGATCAAATATTTCTACAAATTTTGCTGTAAATATCCCGAGATGGTTAGAAAGTTTGGCTTCAATAATTTTAGAGATTTTAGACTTGCCTGTTTTGCTACTTAATTTTGTCTTTTGGCATCATTCTGTTTTAATGTTCACCTTTCACACATTTAAGCCAGCTTGTTTTCTGTTCGGGCAAACCCCTAGGGGCCATAGGTAGCAAGCAGCTACTGCCGACAATTACAAGCTTGCCTAATTGTACTTGATATCTGGTTAAGAAATAGTATATTTTCATTGCATTCTCTTGACTTAAATACAAATGACTTTCATTCTTTTCTGACTTGCCCTATAATTTTGCTGTTAATACCCAAAGATTATTAGAAAGTTTGGCTACAATAATTTACATTTTTTTAAACTTTTCTGTTTTGCTAATTAACTTTATCTTTTGGCATCTTTCTGTTTTAATGTTCATTTTTAGATATTTAGGCTTCATGTTTTCTGTCAGGTTAACACCCCCCCCCCCCCACGGGGCTATCAGTAGCAAGCAGCGGCCTACGACAGTTACATGTTTGCCTAATTGTTGTACTTAAAATCCTGTAAAGAAAAACTGTTTTGATAACATGTTTTTGGCATAAATGCTAATGACTTTCACTCTTTTCTGACATGTCTAAATGCACATTTACCCAATTAAAAAAAAAAATTACTCAAAATTGACAGTATTTTTCTCAAATGTCACAAACCTGACACATTACGTTGATACACTGACTCAGGGTTGGCAGTTAAATAGAGCTTAATTGTTTGAAGGGTAGGTGTTATCATGGAGTTTGTTTTACATATCTGGTGCAGTGTCCATTGTTGCAATCCTTGTTAGGATTTCCCTTGGTTTGTACAGGTGGTCTAGCTGCAATTGTTTATTTTACAATCACTGGGACTGAATATAATGCCCCAGCTTGTTTCCACTTCAGTTATACACTGGCAGGTGGTTTAACTATGATAAGCTGTCCAACTAGAAAGGGTACATGTTTGTTCAGGGGTAAATCAAATTGTTCTTATCTGAACCTGCACTATAAAAATTTAGTAATTATGGTTTGTTTGACAGGTATTCTTCTTGCATAATGAAGCTCTGCATTTATAAGCAAACTTCACATAATTTATTTAGCCAACTCCTCATTTGCCACATTCATATTTATTTATTATGATGTGAGTTGTTTTTGATGAATATTTAGCTAAGACAAGGAGCCGCTACTGAGAGAGACATGTACGGGTAATACGCTCCAAAACATGTTGAGTAGTTACCCGCTGAAGACCCTTTAATTTAAATGGGCTGATACAGCCTATGTCAAAATTTTACAAAGGAACGTGTGCAATATGGACAATAGTAATTCCATATGCATATAGGTTAGACAGGGACAGATTAGCTTATGGAGAGTAAAGAGTAAAAGACTGCGGAATAGGGTGATAACTACTAGGAAGTGGTTCTGGGCAAAAAGATGCAAACACAATAGCCACATCCCAATACGCTATGATCCAAAATTGTACAATTTTAATTTATGCATTTTAGGCAAGTTAAATGTTGAATAGTTTCAAAACTATTAGAGATATTGTTGACGTTCTAATTCAACTTCAGTTTATCAGTTTGTGACATGGCCACATCCAAAGAACCAGGAACAAAAGCTGTAGCATTTTGATTTATGTAAATTAACCTGATGCACAAAATTTACATTATGTTGAGCAACATTTTGTTGGTATCCCTATTGTGCAGCGACAATGCTAACGTGGACAAACCAATTTTATAAAATCTAATAATTTGCATAAAATTAGAAAATGACAGTGCCACCATGTAGTGAACAAATTTGGGTGTAGATCAAGTCCATTTGAACTTCCACTAAGTTTGAAGTGTCTATGTATAATAGTGTCGAAGAAAAGTGTCAAACAAATTTGCTGGTAAAGAAGAAAGAAATAAAGAATTTCAGGAAAAACAAAAAAGTGTGTGTTGACACACACACTTTAATTTTATTTAACTCTTCCCTTTAATGCTATGATAAGAGAAACAAATGATGTCCAACTTTTTCATGACCCCCGAGCACCTCTCTAGGCAAACTACATCGCAAAAATTTGCTAAGTTATAATGTAAATGCATGTCACCACAATAGTTGCAGATAATGCACTTGCTTTAACATATCTGGTCGTAGGCGTGTTACAAGCACTCAAACATGCAGGGCCTATGTGGTTCTACACCAAATCTGTTGTGAGAGTTCAAACTTAGTTTAAATACTCACTTGCAATATCTGCAATAAGCAATATGTTGGCCAAACACTGCGTCATGAAGGAACAACTTATGCAAACATTTCTGATACACAGAGAAACATTTAGATTCACAACCACTGGGCAGACATTTTGCCCTTCCAGACCTTACTACACTCGATCTACAGGTCCAGGTACTGGAATATATCCAAACCCTTCCTCTCCTAGAACGTACCAAGTTGTTACAAATTATGCTCCATGGAGCCATTCGGCCTCAACTTCATGGTGAGGTGACCTCACTTGCTGTGTATTGATATATTCTTGTTTATATATATGGGAACTTGAATCAAAATTGGAAAATATTGAGCAAATGTCCCATAAGGCATGGTGGAATTGACCTCTTCAAGAAGTGGATCTGGCTCACAAATTTGGAGAAAAGGGGGAAAATGTGAAAGTGATTATTGATCATGGACTGAGGTAGACCCATCCTATACATGTAAGTTCAGGTGCATGAAACATCAGCTTAGCTAAAAAACCCAAAATCATTGTGACCATTTGTAAAACCTAGTAGACACCCATCGAAGATACATTTACGCCAAGTTTGAAGAGGATCTGAGATGGTTTTGGACAAACTGAAAATGTCAAGTGTGGATGATGGACAGATGGAGGACTATGCACGATAGACAAATACCCATAACATAACCTTAGCTGACTGACAAGTGAGCTGAGGTTAAAATTTCTTGAGCATGACCATTTAAACAAACTGGTAGAAACCCTCCCAAGATAGATTTCCATCAAGTTTGAAGACGATATGGCCAACAACTTCAAGGAAAAAGTAAACAAGAGGGCTGTGTGAACAGCCCGTCCCTCAGCTGATCTTGACATTCATCACACTTGCAGCTCTATGAACTTGGGAAAGGATCAAGGACACCATGTTCTGAGTAAGTCTGACCTTTATAGAAGAACACTTACGTGTGCAACATCAAAGTTCAAGTAGTTCTCAAGTTATAATGAAGAGTAAAATTCATGTATGTTGCACTGTGACCCCACAAACGAGGTCAAGGTCATTCATGCACTGTCTCAGCATGACCTTCATACAGAATAATTAACATGTGTAGCTAACTCAAAACAGATCTCAAGTTATCAAGTAAACAGTAAATTTCATGTCAGTTGTCCTGTGAATTAGCATTAGAATGCCCATTGACTTACAAGATCTTTTAAGATTTCTCCAAAAAAATTCATTAAAAATAAAAAATTCACTGGAGCATGAACATTTGAACAAAGTTGGTAGAAACCCACCCAACGTACATTGCCACCAAGTTTGAAGTTAATCTGGATGACGGTTTTGGAGAAGAAGTCAAAAATGTGAATTAGCATTAGAATGCCCATTGACTTCCATAGTAATCAATAGGAAAGCTGCATTGACCGACAAGTACCCGAATTGAAAAAAATCGTTAAAAATCAGGAATCCGCAGTATTCCCACATAGTGTACAACTTTGTTTGACCCTTCTACAAGAAACACATCCACCAAGTTTCAGCTTAATCTGAGTGACGGTTCTGGAGAACAAGTCGAAAATAGCTATAACACACAAATATTCATAAAAAATTAGGAAAAAATTGCAGCGCCACCTGGTGAACAAATTATGAACTAGGAGTCCCAGGGAGTGTTCCTGTGTGATATCAAAGCAATTGGGTAAGCGGTTTCGGAGAAGAAGATTTTTTAAGATTTACCCAAAAAAGAACAAAAAAAATCATTAAAAATCCAAAAATCACTGGACCGTGACCATTTGAACAAACTTGGTAGAAACCCACCCAAGGCACATCTCCACCAAGTTTGAAGTGAATCTAGCCGACGGTTTTTGAGAGGAAGCCGAAAATGTGAATTGTGGACGACGGACGGACGACGGACGGACGATGGACGGACGACGGACGACGGACCCTCAAAAAACCTCAGCTGACTGACAAGTCAGCTGAGGTAAAAATGTAAGTGTGAATGACCATGACAAAATTGATGACAATGATGGACAAGGGACACACGGATGACAGATTATTGATCCTAACTAGAAGTAAAAATGTACAATGATTAAGTTATAAACAAAATGCTCACATAGATACAGCACAGTGTTACTGGCAAAGAAGTGGTATGTACAGTAATAAGGATTAATTTTCTCATATTGTTTGACAATATAGATGTACAAAAATGGGATGTTAAGTAGAATCCATAGGTCAGGTTGCTAATTGACCTACTAGTGATGCAACTTTAGGACTCACCCTTGATTTTCCCAGCAGCATACAATCTATTTGCAAGGTCATCCACCAGTTTACATATGGCATCCTTACAGTCATCTAGTTCTTCCTTGGTGAAAAAGTTTTCCACCACCAAAAACCCCTGGAACCCATAATATTATCATTTACTACATGCACAAGTAGACCCATGCCTTTCAAACATTTCAGTTCACGATATAATTAGAAGAAAAAAACACAATAATACTTGTTATAGCTAATATCATTGCAATTGCTTATATTTTTTCCTGAAATTATTGATCTTTATGTTACTTTTTTCCATACTTTATTGTCATATATGCTTATATTATGTGTTGTTTGTATGCTTTCTTGTCTGTGTATTTGGGGGCTCAAACATTATTTACACTAACTTTTGTTTTTCATTTCCTGACAGCTTTCAGCAATAATTACAAACCTTCGGTACCGGTATCCAACATTTTTTCATTATCAGCTGTCAAAAGTAGCATTGACAAACGTTATATTATCTTCTTACATATTTTACTTTTCCATATGATGGTGTATGCTTCATTGATTGTATATAAATTGTGTCAAACACTAGCTCGTGTTTTGTATTTTTTCGTGTGATTTTTTTTTATATTTCTCCATGGTTTTTTTGTTGTTGTTGTTGTCGTACATGTGTCTTTGTAAACCCTGTAGTGTTATGGTACCGTATTCACGGGTTAATAATGTATTGAGGGTAGGGTTCTTTAGTTTTTTCCCTTTTTTGGCTTAGGCACTACATTCCTTTTATATTATAATGTTGGCGATTCATTCGCGCTGCTATATATATATATATTGTTAGCAGGCGGCATGTGGATACAATCCCCATTTTTCAACGAGCCGAAGAGTTGTATTGAGGTCGAGAGAGCTGCGAGTTAGGGGCTTTGTCCCCGCACCTGCATATAATGTAACTAACAAGTGTCGAAGGAACTAACGTAAGTAGAGACCTGCGTTTGTCAATTGCAATTTCATTGTGTTCGTTCCGAAATATGTCAAATTCCAATAACTTCGTAGTATTTATAGGCATCGTTCATATGTTGCTTATAGGTACTAACATGGTTGAAGTTCTGTGCTTTACTGGGGTTGGATAGGCCTTGCAATCCCACAAAATAGCTTTGTAAGTATGCATTTAGTTTAAATGCTGGTTAAAAGCAATAAAACATGTAAAAGAGTGTTGTAAAATCAGGTTATGTAAAGGTGTAAATGAAATCGATAGCTTTTACAGGTTATGTATATGGAGTATATTGAATTGAGAAAAGAGTATTTAACATTGGTTATAAAGGGTTAATGTTAAAGATATATTTATATATAAATGTATCAAGGAAAAGATTCATGATGCATGAGCTTAAGTTATTGGCAGCGTATTTTCTGGTATGAATTGGTCAAAGGAACGGGCTACAAATATCCTTTCTTAGCACGTGCGCACGTCGTTAAGTCATTGCGTGCATTCTATTGTCAAAGGGTTAGCAACGATTCAGAGTGTATTTTCATGCCTATCAGTAAGCTTTTCTTATAAATCTATGTAAAAAGGACTCTTCTTATTTGTGCGACTTGAACATAAAAGTTTGGCATTTTTTGTGGGTTTTAATAGTCAATACTTTTTCCCGTGGTTTCAATGTGTTTTACGCTTTGTTCTCTTTAGTTACATATTTTGTCAGCAGGTGTCGCTGTTGTTTCAGCTTACTTTTTTCACTGGCCATATTAATGGTTAGAAATTCTATTTAACTATGAATTATTTACCAAGAGCATAGATTATTGAAGTATTTTTTAAATGATGAAATGTCATATTGTCACAACTTGGTATATTGTTTACTAGAATATTGTATATGAAGTTATAAGTGAACAAGTGTTAAAAATAGTTACAATAAATGATATATTACGATAAATGGTATATAAATTAAAAGTTATACCAAATGAGTCGTAAAGATGATTATATGTTGATTATATGTATATTGTTGCAGTATGTCTCTATGATGTCGCAGTGATGTCCTAGTGTCAATAAATGCCCATGGAGATTAAACGGTTCGAGTTGAGTCCTTCCTTCAGTCAAAGTGACAAATTGTACAGTTTAACTGGACAGTTGACATGTGTGTGCTCTTGATTGCTATGGTTTGTCACGTTTACCTACCTATTATTTGTCTACATATTAGTGCAGAAGAGATGCTTGTACTTACCATTCATTTGAGTGTGGCTTTTAAATTGTTTCAAATGATCATGCTTGTAAGAAATCTATCCATCAACATGCCATGTGTTGGATTTTACTCTTCTGCAATAATGATTCATAAAACTATTTTTAGTCTAAATTGGTTACGCTATGTTACAAACTGTTTTTGTGTAAACTAGATTTATATGATGAAGTTCTGTACGGGTATGGTAAACTTAACTTACAGTTCTATATATGCTATGCTGCTACTTACTTTAATGTGGTAAAATCTTAACTACAATATCTGTGCAGTCATCCTGGAAGTCAGAAGTGACATATTCAAGCACAATTTACATGTTGTTATAGCCTATTATCATTATCTATTTAATGTTTGCCATCTATCAACTTAACACATATCCTCATAGCGTGAGGAACCATCGGCTTGTAGTCTAGTTTTCAGACTCCAAATTGTAAATACTTTTGCAGGCTTGATGACTATTTATTAGTCAGTGGTCCTTGCTCTGCTCCTCCTCTTATCCAGGGATACGTTAATCCAGGGCCCACCAAAGATTCTTGTGATATTTCAACTTGTCATGTTAATTAATATTCCATGCCTATCTACATTGTATAAAGTCTGATTTAGTCCCAAATTTCGATATTATCATCCTGACAGAAACATTGCTATCCTCTTCAACATCAAACAGTGTGATATCAAAGCAATCGGGTGAGTAGTTTCAGAGAGGATTTTCCCTTCAAAAGTCGTAAATATTAAGGGCTACAGATTTTGTCCTTTGGTATTTCACATCCTATTAAGCTTATGGCTGGATGAAAGTTTCAAAGTCCAAATGACCTTTACCTTTGACCTTTAGAGATCACATGTAAATTACAGAAATGTACAGTGTTACAATACATACAATTTAAGGCCAACATGAAACTAATCAGATGAAAATTTACCAAGTTAAACATGAAAGCTTCAAAGGACTGAATGACCTTGATCTTTAACCTCTAGAGGTTACACGCTCATTACAAAAATCTGAAGTGTTGCAATACCTAACATTTGAGTCCAACATGTTTAGAATTGGATGGAAATTGGCTGAGCCATGGCTAAATGAAAATTTCAAAGGTCCTAATGACATTGACTTTTGACCTTTAGAGGTCACATGTAACTTATAAAAATGTGCACTGTTACAATTCTTGGATTCACCATCCTGGTACTTTAGGCAATGAGCCAATCAAAAGGTGAGACCAGCATGCATTGACAGTAAGAAGTAGGGTCAAACAAACCCAAAACAACCAATATATTCTATGTTAAACCTAGTGGACTCAAAGAGTCAAAAAAACACTTTCCGAACATCAAATTGTTATTAAACCCCATATACTAGTTGAGCAGAATATGGTTTATAAGCATCAGTGATTTGCGACTCAAAATCTATGTCTAGCTCTGAGTAATTTGCATGCAAAAAAGGCCAATTTAACACGGGAGAGAATGGGAATACACACTTGTATCCACCGAGCAGAAATTAGAAGGTCAGTGCCTGTGATGTCATGGTGAATCCAAGAATAGGTATAATTCGAGCCTAACCTGATCAAAATTGGATAAAAAATTGACCGAGTTATGGCTACATAAAAATTTCAAAGGTCAAAATGACCTTTAACTTTGACCTTTAGAGGTCACATGTACCGGCAAGTAACAAAAATGTGAAGTGTTACAATAGCTACAATTTCAGCCCAACAGATCAAAATTGGATAAAAATTGACCAATTTCTGGCTACATGAAAATTTCATAAGTCCAATTGACATTGACCTTTGACCTTTAGAGGTCACAAGTAAATTGCAAAAATGTGATGTGTTACAATGGCTAGAATTTGAGCCCACCATGATCAAAGTCCAATTGACATTGACCTTTGACCTTTAGAGGTCACATGTAAATTGCAAAAATGTGACGTGTTTCAACAGCTACACTTTGAGCCCAACATGATCAAAATTGGATAAAAATTGACAGGGTTATGGCTAAATGAAAATTTCAAAGGTCCAAATGAACTTGACCTTTGACCTTTACATGTCACATGTAAATTACAAAAATGTGCAGTGTTACAAACATATTTATTAAAGTTGCTTTGGTTACCTGCACCTATAATAGTTTTGCAGATATTCAGAATTTTAATTTTCAAATGGCCCTAATTCGCATAATTTTCAAAACCCTTGAACCTGTTTACAAAAACTCAAGATTTCATGTACATGGAAGTACAAAATAATCATGCCAAGTTTGGAGTCTCTATGTATACCTTTCAAATAAAATGTCAGACAAATTTGCATAGAAAGTAAAAAAGAAACAAACAAATAAAGAAAGAACAAACTAAAAAAGAAGTTTTGCTTCACAGCAAATCTATCTGGGTGCCTTCAAAATGAGAACAGTTAGAAATGCTACATTTTGTTGCACCATTATTCAACGTAATCTCAATTTCGTGTATCAGTCTAATTTTATAAAGTAAAATGCTACAACTTTTGTTCTTGGTTCATTGTATGTGGGCATGTCGCAAACTTATAAAATGAAGTTTGAATGAAACTTCTATCTATAGCAGTTTTGAAGCCATTCAACATTTTGATTTTGTGTATTTGCCTAATTTGCATAAATTGAAAGCCTGCAACTTTGGTTTATGGTTCCTTGGATGGGGCTTTGCTACAAACTCATAAATTGAAGTAGGAATGGTGGTACCTATATTTATAATAGTTTTGAAGCTATTCAAGATTTACGTTTTGCATGTTCATCTAATTTGCATAAACTAAAATCCTACAACTAAAGTTCATGGTCCACTAGATGCGACTGCACACAAACCTATAAATTAAAGTTGGAATGGTATGCCTATGTAAAATAGTTTTGGAGATATTCAACTTTGAAATTTTTCAAAGTCCCTTATTAATTAGCATAATTTGAAATTCTACAACTTATATTGTCCATTATATTGGAAGGTGTCACAAACCTATATATGCTCGTTGAAATATTGAGTATCTGCAATAGTTTGGAAGATATGAGGCTTTTAAAATTTTAATTGCCCGTATTTGCAAACTTTTAAACATCATGACTATTCCAAATAAGATGCACAATTTCTGCCGCACTGAAACCTTTCTTTCATCATATGTTAATCGTGCAATTCACACCTGGAATATCTTATCCACTAACATCCGTGATTCTCCATCAGCCACCATTTTTAAAAAGTGACTAAGTACCCATTACAAAATTGCAGTCCGAGCACTTTGATTCTTCAAATACCTGTACATGGGTGAGCAAGTGCTTCTGTCCCATGTGCAGGGAGTAGACATGCAAATGATCCAAGTTCTTTTATACATGTCAAACTGTTCATCATGTTATAGTTATCCATAGAGGCTAACTCTTGACAACACGCTTTATTGTCTTACTTTTTAAGTCTCATTATCATCATTTCACAACGTAACAGACTGTGCTCATCCACCTCATATATCATCCCCGGGGGGGTCAACTAGTATAGGTGTCTGCACCTGTTCGACTCCACCGAATCAGCAGTCTTTGTTCTATATGTTGGCTTATATTGAATCATATGTATTGTATGTTTTTACCATTTCGATGTGCATTTTCTGCTGATTGAATCTCAATCAATCAATCAATAAATAAATAAATAAAAAAAAAAAAAAATAAATAAATAAATAAATAAATAAATAAAATTTCACTGGTTAGGTCAGTCACCATAGCAAGTTTGGTGGTTTTCGAATAAAATAGTGCCTGAGAAAATCTCCAGACCAACTTGGTCGTGAAGTATATAGAAAGAAAAAAATCAGAAAAAGGAAGGAAGAAAGAAAGAAAGAAAGAAAGAAAGAAAGAAAGAAAGAAAGAAAGAAAGAAAGAAAGAAAGAAAGAAAGAAAGAAAGAAAGAAAGAAGAAATTCACAGTTCTAGTATCTGCTTACACAGTGATACCTCTTAACAGTGGGAACCCTTGGGACCAGAGAAAAGTGCCCACTCCTGAGAGTGTTGGCCCTTCTGGGCAGTATGAATGAGTATGTGTGCATGTACATGTATGTTATTCATACATGCACATATACATGTACAGTGTATATGTTCCACGCCGATTCAGAACCTGCGCCGTTTGAGAATAATCCTCAATCGGCGCAGCGCCATCTAGTAGTACAGAAACACATGATCCATATTCATTAATTCCAAACCCAACAATGACGGCAAAGAGATTTCAGACTTGCCAAGGCATCAACATTTCTTTTCCAATACCAATGTGAAGAAACAAATTTCACTCCTGACTTGAGACAGGCAGTCACCCATAAAAGGCAACTGGTGGTTTAAACCGGTCCTCTCAACCTTAGAAATATTCATCATTAACTGCAGACACTAGTTCTCTTTCGAAAATGTATAGGCCTAACCACCCAAAACACAAATTTCATTTCTTCTGCCAAAAATAAAAAGAGACTTGTTAGGCCTATCACCTTTTAGTTCTCCCGACTTGTCAGTCAGCTAAGTTTAAAGTAAAAGAGTAAAGTAGGCCTACATCTTTTTTGTGATATTTATGAATCTGGAACATTATAAACACCCCTACCTCCATTATAACTATGAGTCGGAGAACAAAGCCCACAGCACAACATAGCCAATGAAGTAATTTTCAAATAGTACAGAAACAAATAGTAGGAATTCCCAAGCGGCGCGCCCAAGTAAGAATCAGCACACAGAGACACGGTGAGGTTCACACGAAATACATGTAGTATATCCTTGGCAGTGAATGACATGCCGACTTATTTTTATTCTCTGTAGCTTAGATATGACTGCCAGGACACTAAAACATTTTTGAACTGCCATAATAGCCTAGATTTGTTTAAGCTACCTAGTAATACATGGATATCCTCAATTGACCCAGACTCCTGGACTCAGTGAGAATAAAACATGTAAAATACCGACTTTACCGTATCATACATGCACATGTGTGCATGACTATTAGTACACGTCTAACTTGAAATGGCCATTCAGATTTATTTTTGTCAATATTTTAGGTTTCTTAGATATTCACATGTGGGCCAGGACCAAATGAGGAATTTTATATATTCTTTTTAGTATTTTTGTCGGAAATATTCCCATTTGGTCTTGATCCCAATGAGAATTTTATTTCTTAGTTGGAGAGGGACCAAGTGAGGATTATTATCATGATTATGTCTGGGTGCCAACCCAGGCATACTATTTTTGCAAAGTTCTTTCTTTCGTTCTTTCTTCTTCTTCTTTCCGCCAAATTTGTCCGAAGCTTTTCTCTGACACAGTGCAAGCTACACTGTTTCAACTTGGCATGGTAATACACCTAGTAGAGAAGTTGTTTCTCTGATTTGGAATAGTCATGATGTTCAAAATTATGCTAATTAGGCACAATTACAATTTTAAAAGCTCCTTATCTTCAAAACTATTATAGATAGATAGATACAAAATTCAAAGGTCAGCATATAGGTTTGTGACATCTGCCAATCTAATGAACAGTAAACAAAAGTTATAAAATTTTAAATTATGCTAATTAAGGCACTTTCAAAATTAAAATCTTGAATATCTTCAAAACTATAATAGATAGAGATGCTATTCCAAATTCAATATATAGGTTTGTGATAGAGGTGCATCCAATGAAACTTGACCCAAACTTCTGCAACACTTTTCACTAATTTGGCCGTACTGTAAACATGCCATTACACATTTGGAGCTTATGTCACACCTACATACATTGCATTGCAGTTTCTCCAGGCACCCAGACTGATTTGCTAACAAGCAAATCAAGTTTTCTAGTTATGTCTGGGTGCCAACCCAGACATATTGTTTTTGCAAAGTTCTTTCATTATTTCTTTCTTCCTCTTCTTTCCGCCAAATTTGTCTGGAGCTTTTCTCTGACACAGTGCAAGCTACACTGTTTCAACTTGACATGGTAATGCACATAGTAGGGAAGTTGTCTCTCAGATTTGAAATAGTCATGACGTTCAAAATTATACTAATTAGGGGCAATTAAAATTTTAAAAGCTCCATATCTTCAAAACTATTATAGATAGATATAAAATTCATAGTTCAGCATATAGGTTTGTGTTATCTGCCAATCTAATGGACAGTAAACAAAAGTTGTAAAAGTTTAAATTATGCTAATCAAGGCACTTTGAAAATTTCAATTTTGACAATCTTCAAAACTATTATAGATGGAGATGCCATTCCAAATTCAACATATAAGTTTGTGTTATAGGTGCATCCAATGAACCATGAACCAAACTTGTAGGATTTGAAGTTATGCAAATTATATGATTACCTAAAATTTAAATCTTGAATATCTTCAAAAATATTACAGATGGAGATGCGATTTTAGCCTTTGCATATACGTTTCTGCTATAGGCGCATCTAATGAACCATCAACCAAAGTTGTAACATTTAAGTTCATGCAAATTAGGAGAATACACAGAATTTCGATCTTGAATATTTTCAAAACTATTAACAAAATTTCAGTCTTGAATATCTTCAACAATATTATAGACAGAGATGCCATTACAAATTTGGAGCTTATGTCACAGCTGCATACATTGCATTGCAGTTTCTCCGGGCACCCAGACTGATTTGCTAACACGCAAATCAAATTTTCTAGTTATGTCTGGGTGCCAACCCAGCCATATTGTTTGTTCTTTCTTTCTTTCTTTCTTTCTTTCTTTCTTTCTTTCTTTCTTTCTTTCTTTCTTTCTTTCTTTCTTTCTTTCTTTCTTTCTTTCCCCCAAGTTTGTCCGAAGCTTTGCTGTGACACCGTGCAAGCTACACTGTTTCAACTTGGCATGGTAATACACCTAGTAGGAAAGTTGTCTCTCTGATTTGGAATAGTCATGATGGTCAAAATTATGCTCATTAAGGGCAATTAAAATTTAAAAAGCTCCATATCTTCAAAACTATTATTGATGGATAAAAAATTCAAAGTTCAGCATATAATTTTGTGACATCTGCAATCTCATGGAAAGTAAACATAAAGTTGTAAAATTTAAAATTATGGTAATTAAGGCGATTTTAAAATTTAAATCTTGAATATCTGAGAAAAATATTGCTTGTAGCTTTACCAAATTTATGTCAGAGATGGTCCCTATAATGGACCAGATACCTATTGAAAGCCAGTACCTGGGATAATTTTTGGATTTTTTATGATTTTTTTAAGCATTTCCAAATATGGGCAGATACAACTGTATAAGTGATATAAGCTTGTATCTCGAAAACTGTGCATTTTTGGGCCACAGTTACTTCAAATGAGTAAGAAATGGCATATGGGCTTTACCTGGTGCTGTCTTTTTTTGACCTTGAGTGACCTTGAAAGGTCAAGTCAAGGTCACACACCATGAAAATCTTTATTTGTGGAAAACGGTGCACTTTAGGGCCATAGTTACTATTAAACATGAATAGGTAATGATATATAGGCTTCCATGTGGTACTGTCTCTTTTTACCTTCAGTGACGTTTCAAGGTCAAAGCAAGGCCACACACTATTAGAATCTCTGTATATGGAAAATGGTGCACTGTAGGGCCATAGTTACTATTCAATATGAGTAGGAAATGACATATAAGCTTTCATCTGGTGTGGTCTTTTTTGATCTAGAGTGACCTTAAAAGGTCAAAGCTATACATGTCTACCTATATCATTCTGCAACACCTTAAAAGGTCAAGCTATACATGTCTACCTACATCATTCTGCAACACTTTTCACCAACTTGGCCATACTGTTAATTGCCATTACACATTTGGAGCTTATGCCACACCTGCATACATCGCATTGCAGTTTCTCCACTGATTTGCTAACAAGCAAATCATATATTCTTTCTTTCTTTCTATGTTTCTTTTCTTTCTTTCTTTCTTTCCTTGTTTCCTTTCTTTCCTTCTTTCCTTCCTTCCTCCTTCCCTCCCTCCCTCCCTTTCTTTCTTTCTTTCTTTCTTTCTTTCTTTCTTTCTTTCTTTCTTTCTTTCGTTCTTTCTTTCTTTCTTCTTTCCGCCAAATTTGTCCAGAGCTTTTCTCTGACACAGTGCAAGCTACACTGTTTTAACGTGGCATGATAATACACCTAGTAGGGAAGTTGCCTCTCTAATTTGGAATAGTCATGATGTTCAAAATTATGCTAATTAGGCACAATTACAATTTTAAAAGCTCCTAATCTTCAAAGCTATTATAGATAGATAGATACAAAATTCAAAGTTCAGCATATAGGTTTGTGACATGTGTCAATCTAATGGACAGTAAACGAAAGTTATAAAATTTTAAATTATGCTAATACGGCACTTTGAAAATTTAAATCATGAATATCTTCAAACCTATAATAGATTGAGATTCCATTCCAAATTCAATATATAGGTTTGTGATAGAGGTGCATCCAATGAAACTTGAACCAACCTTGTAGGATTTGAATTTATGCAAATTAGATGATTACCTGAAATTTAAATCTTGAATGGCAAGATAGGTTACTTGTAGCTATGCATTTTTGGGCCACAGTTACTATTAAACATGAATAGGGAATGGCATATGGGCTTTTACCTGGTGCTGTCCTTTTTGACCTTGAGTGACCTTGAGAGGTCAAATCAAGGTCACTCACCATGAAAATCTTTGTATATGGAAAATGGTGCACTTTAGGGACATAGTTACTATTAAACATGAACATGAAATGATATATAGGCTTTCATGTGGTGCTGTCTTTTTTTACCTTGAGTGACCTTTGAAGGTCAAAGCAAGGCCACATAGTATTAGAATCTCTGTATATGGAATACAGTGCACTTTAGGGCCACAGTTACTATTCAACATGAGTAGGAAATGACATATAAGCTTTCATCTGGTGTTGTCTTTTTTGATCTAAAGTGACCTTAAAAGGTCAAAGCTATACATGTCTACCTATATCATTCAGCAACACTTTTCACTAACTTGGCCATACTGTTAATTGCCATTACACATTTGGAACTTATGTCACAGCTGCATACATTGCATTGCAGTTTCTCCACTGATTTGCTAACAGGCAAATCAAATTTTCTAGTTGTTATTATTATTATTATTATTATTATTATTATTATTATTATTATTATTATTATTATTATCTGTCCTGCATTATTCTCAAGTGGTCCCGGCCCAAATAAGAATTTCAAATCCTTTCTGGTTTTATTCTTACTTTGAGTATTTCCATTCATTCTTTTTTGGGAGATTCCCAAATGGTCCAGGCCCACTATCTCGTGTGAAGCTCACCGCGCGTCTTCGTGTGCTGATTCTCACTTGGGCGCGCCGCTTGGGAATTCCAAGATGGCGCTGCGCCGATTGAGGATTATTCTCAAACGGCGCAGGTTCTCAATCGGCGCGGAACATATAGTACAGTCCATATATATTGTAATTCAAGGAGAGGTATACACATGCAATACAAAATCGTCTTTTAAGCTCTGCGACCTTTGGTCGTTAGAGCTAAAAAATGCAAAAATCACCGGACCCTGACCGTTTGAACAAACTTGGTAGGGACCAACCCAATGAATGTACATTGCCATTTGCTACCAAGTTTGAAATCAATCTGGCTGACGGTTTTGGAGTAGTCGATTGTTGACGACGGGGGAAGGACCAGAAGATAAGCTCAGCTACTGACAAGTCAGCTGAGCTAAATATTATACACTACTGCAGCAAATTAGAATTACAGTTAATCATAAGACCAAAATCCAAATATTGCAATTGATGGTGGTGTATATGACTTACATTGGAGGAATAATAATTATTTCCTCAAGGACTTACTTTGTCAAAATACTCCTTTAAGCGATCATCCGATAACTGCCCAACTTTCTTTTCACCCGTTTGTTGGGGTACGGTGTTGAAAATTTCTGGGTTTCCCATTTTACGCCCGTTACATTTGCCGGTATTGCCGTTTGGCCTCTATAGTTTCCTCTGGTGATTTTGGAAGTTTATCGATGTCAAAATGACAATTCCATCCAGCACTAAGCTTTAGCTGTAACCCACTGGCCTATCAATAACTTGATAATGATACACGGTATCTTTTGCTTGATAACGTCTGCTGCGTAGATGTTATGATACATATATATCACTGAGATAATGGCCTCGATTCTGATATACGGCCGTGTCATGTCATGTGACACGAAAAAAATATTTATTGTACGCACCTGCCATCTGGCGCGTGTAACATTAAATTAGATCATGAGTGGGCAGTCATTCCTATAGACTTGCACAAGTCCCTGTTGCATGTCCCTATTTTCCCATCCCGCGGTCCCACCCAGAAGTGCGATACATTTTCCCCTCCACAAAGTTAACTGTATAATATTATCCCAACTACATGAGGGTTATTAAGTAGGTCGATCCTACTGTTGTGTTTTTTTGTTTTTTTTAATCTGGTCGACACTGTCGCCGTGCCGGTTTCAACTGTAGCAGCTATTGAGTCCTAGTCAGTTCTAATCCCATTATCATCGCGATAAGGCTGAAGGCAAAGTGGTCTTCAAATGAATGCATGGCTAGTCACTGGCCACTCAAGCGAGACGAAGCTGACCGTCTCCCTCCGGCTGCCGACACCAGGACGCCCACCGCGCTGCACTGCAATTAATCCTTCATTACACAGTAGCTCAATTAACAGCTTCTTATGAGCGGTGTCTTATGACCGCTCGCTTGTCTGTGTGATAAGAAACACAGTGCAGACCGCCCGGCGCTTATCAGCTGGAGTCAATGTTTTCTGGTTATAGACACGTTCCACACCAATTAGCTAGGTTTAAGGGCCTACCTGTATTGTAACAGAATAAGGCTACGACGTGTGTTTACTTAAAATTTCATTTTGCAATGAATTTGATTTTAAATAAAATACGGAAGACAGTCCAGTGAGACTTGAGCAAGTCTATCATTCCTATGGTTACCAATACCAAGCTTATATGTAATGGGTAGAAATTTGCACACCAAATTTTACAACTGCCATCAGCAACACCATGGAGGTAGAACCTCTATGGCAACATGTAGTGAGCACTGAAACTTCGGGGAGCGCACCCTGCTTTGTTTACATTTTGTGCTCGACCACGCTGGCCGGATTACACGCCGAAGGCTCAGAATTACAGAAATACCAATATCTTGTCCTTTCAAATTTTAACTGCTGCCCAGCGGTTTGGCATTTTTGTGGTGCTAAAATTCAATTGGAGAAAATTCAGTTTAGGGCACGTAAGTTTGTGTTCAACAGGTACGACCTGGAATATGATGAGCTACTTTGTATGGCAAACCTGCGAAAGTTGGAGCTAGCCCGTCTCCGACTCTACGCCACAGAAGTTTTTAAAATAAGGCTGTTCATAGATCTTTATAAGCTCAGCCCTGCATATATAAGTGAACTTTTTAACTTGAACCTCGAAGGAGCACCGGTACCGGTACTCATTAACGACTGTAAATACTCTTTACCGTCCAAACAAGAACTCTACTGAAGGCGGTATTCATACTTTCAATAGCTTTGGTGCTAAAGTGTGGAATGAACTTCCCAGTGAGCTGAGAAAACAGACTGATCTTAAAACTTTTAAACGTCTTATTAAAAACTAGGAAGGCTTTAAATGCCGGTGGCGGTGCACATATTGTAAATTCCAGCTCAAACAATGTCTTTTTTCTTCCATCTTTTTCTCTCTCTTTCTTTTATATCTTTGTCATCAACATATCATTAGTACCGGGTCTCACTAAACACCGGAAACGAGAGGAACCAAGCGAAAACAAGAGGAAACAAGCGAAACCAAGAGGAAACGTGCGGAAACAAAGCTATTAATTTTAGTGCATGTTAAAATAAGATTATTATAACAAAAACAAATTAAAGATAATCATTTCGATATTGAAAAATTGCAATAGGAAGTGTCGATGTACGGTAAAGCCGCCGCCATTATGTTGGTGCGAAAACAAGGTCTGATCGATAACGTCACTAAACATAGAAAACAAGTGTCGTTATATATAGTGCGGAAAACTCTTTCATTAAAACTGACCGACGTGTACCAAATTTACCAATATTTTATATTTTATTTACTTTCCTCAATGCTTGATTCCTTGAACTCTTGCACTTGTTTATACTGCCAGCCACTTACCAAAACGGACAAAAATTCCTAACATTTTTAATTACCTCCCAAAATTACTTAACAAATCCAACAATATTCTATAACAGTTACGTTCCTCAATACTTGGAACTCCTCCACTTAAACTGCCAGCCATGTGCCAAAACTAACAAAACTATTTTTAATTGCTTTCTCCTTTACTTCTATTGTTACAAAATTTAACAACATTAGATAACATTTAGGAAAGGGTAAGGTCACATGGGATCGATCTCAAAGTCCAAAGTGAGACTGGGAACAATGTCAATGTTGACGTTTAGTAACTCTGGAATTTCTTTGTTATCATAATTGGCTTTGCATGGAATTTATGAATATGGGTCATGTTTTTCTGTACTATTAGAAACAAATGTCAGAAACAAATGTAAGTTTGATTCTTGGCGCGGGGGATGTCAAATTCAAATGTTCCATTTCTTGAAAGGAAGAGAAAGAAAGAAAGAAAGAAAGAAAGAAAGAAAGAAAAAGAAAGGAAGAAAGAAAGAAACAAAGAAAAAGAAAGGAAGAAAGAAAAATTCAAATGTTACATTTCTTGTAAGAAAGAAAGAAAGAAAGAAAGAAAGAAAGAAAGAAAGAAAGAAAGAAAGAAAGAATCTGTATGTGTGCCTTGAAAGCCAGGAACATTTTCAATGCTGCATTTCATTTGCTGAAAAAAATCAGATCTGCGGCTTTGAGGCTGGGAAATTATTTGCAGCTTCTGGAATTTAGTAATAGATTCAATGAAATATCTATATTATAGAATATTTTCACTTGTCATATGTGCCAAAGGTAAATTTTACTTTCCCATGTTTGACATACTCTTAATTCATGTTTTTTCTGTGACTCGTGATCGTCTAAGGAAAATAAGTATCATGCAAGTAGGACTAAAAAGACATATTTTAATCTACTTTTTATTTTCTTTTAAACAATTCAATTGAAACCTTGCCTGCATAGCAGACCTTATTCTTATCGTTCCTGAATGTAATAAGGTGGGGAGCACAATATCCGAGATATCATTATTAAATAGCTACATGTCATCAATTAAATAAACAGGCGACCAAAAAGGCCATATTTGTAGTATATCTTGTCAACATGACATAAAACAAGTGTGTCAAATCACATATGAAGATAATCTCAACTAAATTTAGCTTCTTTCCGCTTGGTTTCGCACGTTTCCTCTTGTTTTCGCTTGGTTCCGCTTGTTTTTGGTGTTTAGTGTGACCTTAAGTACCTCATATTTTTAGCATCAATGTTACGTATTAATCACAACTCGGAGGTCAACTCGGTCTTAATAGCTGCTGGTGAAGCTAATGTTGTACTGTTTTTATCCACCGAGTATAAATAAAGATTTGTATCTAGTATCTTGCAGCCTTCATCATGATCGCAACCAACCCAGGGTGATGCTGACAGAGGCCGGGATGTACCACTTTTGTCGTAATGTCCATGTGGAGTTCCTTATTTCTTTCTTTACAGGCAAATTTGTCTGACATTTTATTTGAAAACGATATTGTACTCCAAATCTAGCATGATTATACCTGCATACATGGAGTATTGAGTTTTTGTAAAGAGACTTGATGGTTTTGAAAATTATGCAAATTAGGGCTGAACGAAAATTTGAATCTTGAATATCTTCAAAATTATTACAGGTACAGGTGCCAGCCAATCCAACTTCAATTTGTAACACTGCACATTTTAATACAAAAATCATTTTTTGTGTACAGTATTAGACACTAAATGACTGACCTAATTAATGAAAATTGCTTATCTGAGATGGTCATGACAAAAGTTCCTGCTCTAGTGCTCATTCTTTTAAAGGTTTTTTCGAATATGCTAAGAACTATATTATTAATAACTATGACTGCAATGTTGTAAATTGTTACATTTCTGATATTCGTTAATCATTTACATGATTAGTAGCAAGTACTATTGTCACTTGGTCTACTAATTCAGTCATCCTTTCAAAACCTTTTTTCACTCAACCAACTGCATATGACGATTAGAACACCAGTAGTTAACTGTAACTCAAAGGTGACCGGCATGGTAGCCATTTTCCGCAATTATGATATTAGTGTCTCCAGGTTCAAACATATATAAACATGTATTTGTGTATGCTGATGCACAGTGAAAACTGATTATAATGACACCATTTGTTCCCTTAGAAATGTGTCAGATAACTGAATATGTCAGATAAATGAATCAAACAACAAAACAAATGAAGTTTTGCCATTCAAAACTTATGTCATTATAATGAATATGTCGGATATCTGAGTGTCGTTATAATGAGGTTTCACTGTACTACATTTAGACCAAATAAATCATCTTGTCATATCAATATCAATTGGTAATTTATATGTGACATGTAAAGGTCAAAGGTCAATATAATTTTGCAGAAATTTTCTTTGAGCTATAACTCGGTCACATTTTCATCTGATTTGGTTCATGTTGGGCTTAAACTGCAGATATTGTAACACTGTACATTTGGGGAATCACATGTGACAGCTTAAGGTCAAAGGTCAACGTCATTTGGGCTTTTGAAATTGTCATCTAGCCATAACT
Organism: Hermodice carunculata; assembly: GCA_964020975.1. Taxonomy (NCBI): domain Eukaryota; kingdom Metazoa; phylum Annelida; class Polychaeta; order Eunicida; family Amphinomidae; genus Hermodice; species Hermodice carunculata. The sequence goes on along the minus strand of CAXHWN010002757.1, from coordinate 63,109 downwards.
TGGTCAAATTTCATCCAATTTCAATCATGTCGGGCTCAAATTGTAGGCATTGCAATACTACATTTTTGTAATTTAAATGTGAGCTCCTAAGGTCATAAGTCAAGGTCATTTGGAATTCGAAGCTTTCATCTGCCCTTGAGCTTCCTGGAATGTGAGTTACCAAAGGCTTTGAATATTGCATTAATGACTGGTATGTTGCATTACATTTGATCTATGATGGGGGGGGGGGGGGAGAGAGTCCGAAGGACGGAAGGTAAACCACATTAAAAATGGTCAAATAACTGTCATGTGTGGAGAAATGCATGTCTTACACATCAGGTTGAATGGTTAATTGTCATGATGGCAACTTACTGGCGTGACTAACTCGACAAACAGTTAGTTATGCCAAGGGTAATGTGCATGGGATAAACAATTGTATCTGATCCAAATTGCAAAATGGATGTATGGGACTTTTCACGTTTTGTTAAGCCAAGTCATGTTTGTAAGAAAGTAGTTCTTCTAAAGGGTCAAATAAGCAATGGTCCCAGAACAAGTTGACAACCAGCTAAGCAGGCAGATCTTTAAGCAATATGCTGTGACCACCTGCTTGACTCTCTGACCGTCTGGCTGGTGGTCTATGCAATGGCCTTAGTCCGGGGGGGGGGGGGGACGCCCATGCAGGATTGTACTGGGTATGTGCCGCGGGAATGGCCCTGTTTTCATTACTCCCAGGATTACCATAGCACCCCAAAACATGTTCAGCTGGATCAGGATATTACGATAGGGGTAACAGTTATTTGAGTGAACTGAATGTCTTATTTATTTTTTAAACAAATGTATAGATCTTGTTTAAAATGGGAATGTTGGTCTCCAAAATGCACCAGGATGTATTAATGCAGCACTCCTTTCAACACATTACAGGATTAGGAAAGGGTACCTTTTAACATCTGGTGTAGGATTAAAATAGGGTATTGTATAAAAATGTCCGAAGCACAGACACACCTTGATGTTGATTATGTGCCCCCCCCCCCCCCCCGCCTTCGTCCCAAAGGTTCTAGGTCTGCATTGCCCCCCCCCTTCATCAATTTACATTATTGCTATAAGCATATCTGATGAAGAATGAGCAAAAGTTGCAGCATTTAATATTTACAACTTTTGAAGGAATATGCATTGGGCAGATTCGCTTTGAAGCAAATCTTATTTTCTAGTTAATGGCTACTTCTGTTTGAATGAAATTATTATGATTTGATATAACCTGTCTGAGGTTGGGGACGATGGTATATTTCACATTTAATGTGAATAAGCTTTCCTCACATCTAAGAAACCCATGAAGCAGGACCAGAATTTCGGCGAGAATCCGAGAATCCATTCTCGTAAAGATTCTCCTGAACTTGTCTTTTTTTAAAAAGAAAACTAATTGACAAAAATCCAAATAGATTATTTGGCGAAATTCTGGCCCTGTGAAGACTTTTGTGCTTTTGTCTTGGCAATTCTAACACCTGAGTTAATGTGAAGATGTGATCACCTGCCCTTCTGCCGGGTCTAAATCCATTCTGAATTTCCCCCAGAAGACCAAGCCTTTCAACTATTCTATTTAATCTCCGGTACATTATCCTACCGACTGAAAGAAAGAAAGAGAGAGAGAGAGAGAGAGAGAGAGAGAGAGAGAGAGAGAGAGAGAGAGAGAGAGAGAGAGAGAGAGAGAGAGAGAGAGAGAGAGAGAGAGAGAGAGAGAGAGAGAGAGAGAGAGAGAGAGAGACTAACTATCCCCAATTTCCTCTGCCCCTCTCTTTATGAATTCTATCAAAATGTCATCTGGACCTGGAGCTTGGCATAATTAATGGCATCTGCTCAACTGGTATTTTAACTTCTATACTTCTGACTCTGCAACACATTTCTGGATTCCATTAAGCCTATGTGTATTCTGTTTGATACCCTGGTACTGTTCCCTGATCCCACTGGGGATTATTAACTTTTTGCTAATGCTCCCTTGAAGCTTCCTGTATTTCTTTCTTGTTATCTGTCAGTTTCCCTCTGTGTGTGATTTCCGGTGCTTTTTTCTGCTTACGCCGATTAACCTGTTTCCAAAACATGGTTGACCCTTTTCCCCCAGTCTTCGTTATTTTCCATGTCATTTGTTCATTACTGCTGGCTCTCCTTTCTGTTTTCATCTCCGCTACATTCCTTCTACATTCCATATACTGTCTCTTAGGGTCTCTCTTCGCTTCTGTCACACCATGGAGGTAGACTTCTTCCTCCATGGTCACACCTTCGGGGTACTTGTTTTTACTGGCTAATCTCCATGCTCTATTTTTAGCCCTCTTTATTTTTATGGCTCCCCTCAGCTTTGGGTCTATTCTGTACCCTACACTTTCCACCGGTACTTTCTTTCTACTTATCTTTTCCTGTGCTACCTTAAGAATCCTTCTGATCAGATCCCCATTCATTCCCTGTACTTCCCCTTCATTCTCCCATCTATTTTTCCATCCCTGCAATTCCAATTTTAGACTTTCTTGATACTCTGTCCAGTCTGTTTCCTCCTTTATTTAATCCACACTAGATCTGTTTCTTCTTTGACATTGCATGATAGTCGAGACTATCATCCAGTTATGGTCATTGCCTGTATCTGGTCTACCTTCCTCATCTATTTCGCATCCTTGTGTCCTTTTAAATACTTCACTAAAATATAATCTATTATTGTCCGTCTTTCTGCAGATGCCCATGTCCATTTTCCTTTGCATGTACATCCCTATTAACTATCCTCAGACCAAATTTCCTTGTGAAATTCAGTAGCCTAGCTGGTTCCATTTCCATTGATTCCATTTTTTAAACACTGGTATGGGAAAGGAGTCGAATTCATAAGGGATATTGTTGATAATGATGGCACTTTCTTGTCAGTTGAAGACTTGAAAAACAAATATGGTATCAACACTCACTTTTTAGAATATTCTTCTTTACGATCTGCAATACCAGGGCACTGGAAACAGCAAATTCGTACTGACACAATCAAAATTCCTGAGGATTTTCCAGTAGTATATATTAATGGTATGACTCACTGTATATGACATCTCTCTTGCAAACAAATATATCAGTACCTCATTCATTCTAAATTTAAAGATGTAGCAGCTGGTCGAATTAGGTGGTCTGAAACATCTGAAATTTCCGTTCCTGATTGGGTGAACATTTATGAGGTTCCTTATTCCTGCACTATAGAAACAAGGTTACAAGCATTTCAATTTTCTTTATTCCATCGCTTTGTTGTACATAATTCGAGGCTGAAAAAAATGGGGCAAACAAAGTCTGAACTATTTTCTTATTGCCCATCAGTGGATTCTATTATTCACAGATTTGTATATTGTGACCAGATTTAAATATTTTGGACCAGTTTCCAAGACTGGTGGAATGATATTTACACTGGAGAAACTGTTGTACTATCTCCTTCTGATATTTTTTTTTTTCTTTTTTTTTTTTGGTTTACGTAAATCGAAGAGCATGTATGCTTTGAATGATTGTATTTTACCAGGGAAATATTACATTCACAATCATCTTAGAGCATGCAAGAAAAATGAATATACAGTTTAACAACTTTGTACCCTATTTGAGTCTGACTCATAAAGTTAAAGTTGAAAGGCAGGTATACGGTACAATCAGTCAAAGCAAAACCTGTTTATTCAGCAATGGGGTCCAATATCTTCATTTTTGATAAGCTGACATGATGTCTGTAATTATGTGTGTTATTTTGTTTTGTAAACACTGAATATACATAGAGAACAAATAAAAAAAAATCCATTGATTCCACTGCCACCTCCCTTAATACCACTCATTCAATTTCCTATGTGCTCATTAAAATCCCCAGCTATCATAATCTGCTGCTGTATATCACCAATCATCATTCTCATCCTATCATATATCTGGTCATTCCATTCATTGAGTAACCCTTCGCGACCCATATACACTACACCTATGTTACTTTATTTCCATTCGACTCTATTCCTATCCACTGTATCTCATTTTTGATCTCATTATCATCTGCCCATCTGTCCTTCGAGACTTCATGCCACATGGCACTTTATCCCTCTCTTTATCAGAAACCCCCCTCCTCCTCCTCCCTTTTTTTGTCCTCTCTGTCTTCCTTTACCTGTCATATCATATATCCTGTGGGGGCCTGTCACTATACATATGTCTTCTTTTCTAACATGTGTCTCTACTAGTATTATAATATCCATCTTTTCGCATTCAGCTACCTCTTCTATTTCTGCTATCTTCCCTTGGGCTTTGCATCCTCTACAATTGACATATCCCATTTTCATGTTGTTTTTCTTTTTCTCCCTTCTTCTTGTTCCACTAACACTTCCTGTTTGCCTATGGCTGTTATCCTGTTTCTGAACTGACCTGGTAGCTGCTGGGATTCCTAGTTTCCCTAGGTCCCTATTGTGATTACCGTGGAAGAATAATGCTTCTTCATGGGGTCACACTGCACATTACTGGTAACAACGTTAAGCCAAGATGGGAGACCAATGGGAAGACACGCAGTAAGGCCTATCATTAATAGGGGCTATTTTTGGAATAGGCCCGTGAATATTTACAATATCGGAACATTATGACAAACATACATGATATATTGTGATCAAAGTAAAGAGGGATGACGATGCTTAATGTCATCCTCATCGACTTCCAATGAAAAATTGAACACAACCTAAAGCACTCAAGCCAAGGCATGTTTTATATTTAGTATATTTACAAGACAATAATTCACAAAATACACGCAGATCCACATGTACACATGTCAATTTACAATGTACATATAAATAAGTTAATATAGATAGTCCTTTTTAATGTACCACGCAACAGAAAATGTCATCCCGCATGAAGTTATTCAAATAATGCTCTGCATTCAAAACATCTTGATTGTACATAAACTGTGGGATACAGTATGGTACAGATAGGAGAACAAATACATATTACACAATGTCATTAAACATAATACACAGACAAGAAAGAACAAGATGGCAGAATGATTTACACAGACATAATGAATACCCAATCATATACCATCCCTCAGACTGAAGGCCTGGTCAATATAATTGGTTACAGCATTTGTAACAAAACAGTCACTAGTATTGCATGTCATCAAATATATAAAAGTATCCTGATCATTAAGTTGAACAAAAGTAGGGTCATGTGTCCGAAGAGTTGAAAATAGTTTGTTTCTAATATTGGTATATCGAGAGCACGCAAGCATAAAATGATGTTCATCTTCAATCACAGAGTCACTACAGAATTTACAGAGCCTATTTTCTGCTGTTACCTTGTTGTATCTTCCAGTTTCAATATGCAGACTATATACCAATAGAGAGATATTCAGACAGATTAAAGTTATGCTTAAATTGACAGTAGGTCTTGAGTTTGTTAGAGACCTTGCCTTCACCATTAATGAGTTTAGACCAAGCTGTGTTATATATAGATTCCATTTTTTTCCTGAGAGTGAATATACTTTTGTGGATATTAATACCTCCTACATTATTCCAAATATTATGCGGACCACAGTTACTTTATAAAGTCTTAATACCTTTGACCCAGCACTGGTTGTCAGTGTGAAGTAGAGTGTAATTTTCTTTCAGGCAAAGTGAGATTAGTCTGTCAGGATCATATACATGAAGGCTCGACCAATATTTAAGGGAGTGACATAAGCCAATAAGTAAAAGAGGATATTGCCCAAGTTCACCGCGTACGGCAGCATTGCAATATTTACGGTGTACTCCCAGCATATATCTACAGAATCTGATGTTAACATTTTCAATAGGTGCTTTGTCTCAAAGAATCATAAAGTTACTATCATTCATATTGTGGATCATATAAGGACCCCAGACTTCACTTGCATAGGTTAAAATAGGTATAATGAGAGTTTTGAACAGTTTCAGTGCCAGTCTAATATTGTTATTGAATGCATATTCTCTAAGTTTGAAAAGAGCTTTATGTGCTTTTTCATTTAATTTGTTTAGGGCTGTAGTAAAAGTTCCAGCTGCAGTAAAGTCTATTCCCAGATAACAGTAGCTTTGTACAATTTCGAGTTGCAGGTTTCCATAAATGAAAGAAAAGCGAGCAAATTTGTGGCCGCCTTTGTTAAAGATTAAAATTTTGGTCTTGTCCAGGTTGACTTTGAGTTTCCATTTTTCACAGTATAATTTAAGATGGTTAATGGAGGTCTGGAGTCCTGTATGGGATTCAGATAGTAAGACCAAGTCATCAGCATACATCAGACAACTGATTTTACAATCACTAAGCTGCACAGGATCACACTCGTCATCAAAAATATTCGGTCATGTAAATAGAGATTAAATAGTTGAGGACTGAGCATGCAGCCCTGTTTAACACCAACATTTGATGTAAAACTCTTAGTATAACCATGCTGGGTTTTAACACAGTAAGACACATTAGAATACACGTTCTGTAATAGATTGAGGAAATTGCCTCCAATACAGCATGTCAGTAATTTGTAGAAAAGTGCTTGTCTCCATACAGTGTCAAAAGCAGACTTGAAGTCGACGAAGCATGCAAACAGATTTTGCCTGGGAAGTTGATTGATACATTTGTCAATTAGAGTTTTGAGGGTAAGGATATGATCGGATGTTCTAGTCTTTTTTCGGAAGGCTATCTGGTTAGGGGGTATACATTTATGCTTGTCACAGAAGTCTGAGAGTCTCGCGTTAAGTATGGAACAAAATAGTTTTAGAAGGTGGCTGGAGACAGCAATACCACGGTAATTGCCAGGGTCATTTTTACTGCCTTCTTTATGTATGGGGGTTAAAGAGTTATCTTGCCAGCAAAGTGGAAACTTCCCTGATGTAAGAATTTTGTCAAAAGTGTCAGTTAATAGAGGTAGCAATGTATCTTTGCTACATTTTATCATTTCATTACAAATACCATCCTTGCCAGGGGATTTGTTGTTTTTGAGTTTGTTTATGGCTTGAAGTACTTCGCAATTTTTGATACGGAAATTCAGCTTATTAAAAGTTTCCACATAATTATTCATGGAAGTGTCGTCAAAATTACCAGGTTGATTCATGAGAGCTTGGAAGTGTTGGAGCCATTTTGTGGGTCCAATAGGATTATTTTCTGAGCTTTTCTCTGAGTTAATAAGTTGATCATACATGTCCCAGAAGTGTTTAGGGTCGCTTTCCTCTAGGTTTACCATTTTATGGATCAGTTGGTCCTTAAAATTTTTTTTCTTTTTATTTAGAAGCTTTTTGTACTCTTTTTCTCTTTCTCCTGTATAGACTTAGTAATTGACTACTGTAGGGATGGGGTTGGATATGGAGTTTTCTAGCTAAGTTAGATAAATCTTTATGAGTGGAATCACATATGCTATCATACCAAAGTTTCTTTTTCTTTTTCTTATTGCCTTTCTTTCCTCTACCTCTGGCTTTCATAGAAACCTTCTTTAGTCTTGCTTCATCAGCTGCATAGTGAAAGATATTTGTTCATCCATTGACTAGGGTGTCAGCACTGGCATTACTTCTTAGCTTAGTACCCACATTATTTATTTGCAGGCGTACCTTGCCTGATAGCAAGGCATGCTGAAAGACAGTTTCATCACCCTTGTTCCACACATATTTGGTTGGGTTTGAGTAAGTTGTATCATAAAGCGATAGGTTGTGACCAGCAGTGATAATGCTAGTAGACAAAAGACAATGAATTGACCAGGGAGTCGCAGTATGCACAAGGAAGTACTCAACATTGGGTAGCACCGATTGTTGTGCCATCATGTAATCAATAACACTAGGGGAGCCTCTGTGGCTGTTACATGTAAAATAACCTCTACTATCACCTTTTTGTCTACCGTTTAATAAAGTTAGGCCAGAGGTCTTGCAGATGGCAAGAAGTTTAGTACCGTGTGTATCAACGTTGCTTTTATCCATATTATGACGTTGAACTGGGGGGTCCATTGTATATGAATCAGGTAATGGGATATGTTGGAGTGTATCATCCAAAATAAAGTCATGCTCCGTGTTCGTGCGTGCGTTAAAGTCACCAGCCACGATACAGTTTCCCAAATTAGAGTAATAGGCCAGATCGATGTCCAAAAGATCAAAGATGTCATCATTTCTTTTTGTGTATGCGGAGGTTGTTGGGCTTGCATATGCAAAACATATATATGTATCTTTACCAAGATTGAAGTATTTTTTACATAGCTTTATCCAAAGGAGGTCAGGGTTAGATTTTGGCATTATCTTTATTCCCTTTTTGATCTCAGATCGAAAAAGCACACTGCCAAGCCCCCAGAGTGTTTCCATGCTTCAGTTAATTTGGGGCGAGTATTGACTTCAATAAAATAGCCGTCTAAACAGAGTGTCTCGTCTTTACCACAGTGAGTCTCTGCAAGACCAGTGATGTCAAGTTTATTTTTTTCTTGCTGGAATTTAGGATCATCAAGTTTGCAAGACCTCTGGCCATCCAGTCTCTGAAACAGACCATCTACATTCCAATATCATACTTTGACCGAGTGAGATACAGCATCATGAGAAGGCATTTCATAGATATATACAAGTCCGATATATAAGTCACTTCAGTTGCTGTAAGATAACATAATACAACTCTACCTGAATAGAAACCAAGTTAAAGCAGGAGTACATACTAAAAATAATAATAATAATAATAATAATAATAATAATAATAATAATAATAATAATAATAATAATAATAATAATAATAATATAATATAAGCATAGAGTGAAGACAGGAAATGTACTGTCTGTGATTAAACACCTATACACAAATACCCGTTGTTGGTATTTATGAAGGTAACAATAAGGTGGTAGGTTTAGTCCATTTATAGCAGTTGGTAATGGAATTCTGAGATCAGCAGAGTTTTGGATATATTATATATATATGTTTCACAGTGGTGTTCATCACAAACAAACAAACAAACAAACAAACAAACAAGCAAGCAAGCAAGCAAGCAAGCAAGCAAGCAAGCAAGCAAGCAAGCAAGCAAGCAAGCAAGCAAGCAAGCAAGCAAACAAACAAACAAACATGGTTAAGCCATTGTACAAGGCACTGTTTAATAAATGAACACTGTTTGCGTTCATCCTTTCAATGAAGTCACCATTCAACTATATAAACACACGATTAAATATTGGTCCCATCGGAAACCGAAGACGCATGTCGAGGTTTGTTACAATAAAAAATTTCTTGGTACCTGTCCTGAGTGAAGTACCTAAAAGCTTCTTCAAGAATAGTATGAAGTTAGCACTTCGACTTTGGTTATGTCCTGACTGAGTTAATGCTGTAGTGTTGTGTTTCGTGTTCATTAACTCTGAAACTGTCAGAGTAATGTTCATTGGCACGATGCTGCCTGTATCTAGGATTTGCAGTCATCAAATTGGTTGCGGGTATCGTGGGCAGGCCTATAGTTCATAGATTGTCCGTAGTGATTGCAATTTTCATCTCGTGGGGCGTGTGGTTGATCCTGGGTATTTTGATCATGACCCAAGTTGTGGTGTCGACTGTCAAGATCAAAATACTTGGCTTGTGGTTTTGAACCGAGCCGTCTGCCTGAGAGTTTTATGGGTGCCGTATCCTTAATGTGCTCATCATTTCGATCAACATAGTCTGAGTAGGCTGTCATACCAAGGCATTGGTTTACTTTAGTTTTGTAATTGCGTACTAAGGTAGCGGTGCCATGATGATTTAGGTGTATGCCGTCCTCTGTGAACCTTGAGTAATCACCCGGTCTGAACTGAGGCTGGTTAGCAATGACTATGTTGTTTATGTTTTTGAGTGATCTGTTGAAGGTGGCGACTTTGTTATTAAAGATGTCAGTTTCATGCTGTGTCTTATGCTTCCTAGGTAGCAGTTGCAAACCTACCACGTTTGTCTCTGGGAATTTTGTTTTGACATCTTGTCTTGCACCAGAGTTGTCATGTCCTGGTGGGCTTTGGATGCTGAATTCCAGGAAAGATCATTGGAGCCCACTTGAAGCAGTGTACATTTCGCTTTAATCAAGCAGTTTTTGATGTACGCAATAGCCCCAAGCAATGGTCTTTTGCTCAAGTACTTTTACATGAATCATCTGGTGTTTGTACATTTTTCTAGGCTTCAGATACTTCACTAATGACGAGCCAATTATTAAACAGTCAACATCAGTTTCCTTAGTGCCCTGTCCAGTTTGTTCAGTAATTACTGGTTGGCGGGGGGAACTGGTGATACCAGTGCCATCGATCGCTGACATTGTAGAGGCTTGGGGCTGTGTTTCCATAGCGATTGTGGGACGTTCATTGTTGTCATTTGTGAAAGATCCCTGTTTGATGGCTGCATTAACAGCCGAGATGTTGGTCTCAGCTCTCGGGACATTTAGGTCTGATTTCTGTGCGTTTTCCTGTGGGTTGCCTCTTTTATTACCCGTTACGATTTCAGAGTATGTGCATGCAACTTCTGGGTCAAGGTTTTGAAGCGGGGCAAATCAGTTGGATTTGAGGTTGTCAGCATATTTATCATTGAAGACGCAATGCATGTAGTTCGTCATTGTTCTGCTCACATTTCTCTTCCAGTTGATAGTGGGCCTCTTCAGCCCTTAAAAGTTCTGCAGTTTTTCGAGACAGGTCCTCTTGTAGACGTAGTATGCTCTGTTCAAGGAAGTTAATTTTTTCCTTATTCAGGTCAAGGTAACTCTGCAGCTCGCATATTTTATGTTGGGCGTCAAGGTTGTCTCCGCTGGGTTGAGAGAGCTTTTGTTTTAGGCCTTTAATTTCAATGTTATTCTCCTCGAGCTTTCTGTTAAGTTCTTTAATTTTGCTTTCTTTCTGCATATTGGCCTCTGTCAAGAGTCTGATATGTGTTTCGTTATTCTTTTGGGACTGGCCGTTGATCACTTTGATAACATGTTCCTCAAGCTTTGCATTCGTGTCGAAAAAGCAGGCATATTCAACTTTGCCGCCATCGATGACTGGAACCGGAAACCAACCTTTAGGCTATAGCAAGTTACGTTCTTTGACGCATGCGCAGTGGCAAGGTACTTTCGTAGTCTTCCGGGGTAAACTTGACCATGCTACGAAAGTACCTTTGGAGAATGGTTTCTGGTTTTTTCTTTGTTTTTTGTTTTTTTTATGGTGGTAGTGTCGATGCTTTATGTGTAACTTGTACCTAAGAATCACCAAAAAGCAAAAGTAACCGTATAAGATGTAGTTTGATGGATCAGTTGCCACTTGTAAGACTACTTCAGAATCGAAGCTGAATCATATTTTAAGTGACATGAAAAGGTCACTTCATTTCTATAAAGAATGGGTTCATTAGACGGTTATCCTCTCCAGTAAGTATATTACTATAATGATATTTCAATGCCACCTTTTTATGTGCTTTGTCGGGGATGTAATTTTGTAGCCAGTGACGGTATTCATTGAAGGGCAATCAATGCCATAAAGCATGTACGCGTACTCTTGATCAGGGCCTTGTTAAATGTCAATAATATATATTTATTTTGATATGGTTTTTGACAAAGGTTATCGTAGATACATTTAAATATATAATTCTATGACAGATTTAGCATATTGTGGATAATATTAGGATTAGAATATAATACAACCACATTAATCAGCCCAGTCTGCAAACAATTAATAATAGGTTTCTGGCTTCATAGACATAGTACATCGGCCTGACCTGTCTTAGGTAATTTCATCATCATGTTTGTTAATGAAATGAAACTAGATTTCACACAGTTAAGTGAGTTTTTTATTATTATAATTTAATTTTGTTCCCCCAGTTTGAGGTAATATTCCATGCTGAAACAAAAGCTGGCTTTGTTGTTAAAATATAAATAAATATATGAAAGTTAGCAACTTAGAGGGATATTTCACATAAGTTGTCAGTATGGAGAATATAATTATTTAGGCAACCTATAATTTGTGGCCAAATCTAGAAAATGGAATATTTTGTGACCTAATCTCGAAACTGGAAATATGGAATATTTTGAGGAAGCACTGTAGGCCTACAACTGGAAACAATTATTAAAGAGAAGATCCAGAATTTTTAATTTCTCTTTCTCATTATTATTATTAATAGTAGTAGTAGTAGTAGTAGTCGTATTAGTAGTAGTAGTAGTAGTGAGAAAATTTTCAGAAAGGTACATGTCATATGTCATATTAATGCCAGATTGTAGTTAACACTATACATATACACCTTTATTCATTTGTCATATGGACCAACCTTTTAGTCACCAAACTAATGGTATGGACCTAGCATTTGTTATCCTCATAAGAATCTAGCATCATTGTTTATGTATATATTTACTGTTGAACAAACAGAATCAATCAATAGTTAGTTCCTGGGAATTCCACCAGTTGTAGACTTATTCATTCTTCCTAAATTCCCCCCCCCCCCCCCAGGTGGCAGTTTTCAGTAGTTCCTCGCTTGACCACAAGGGCAACAATTCTTTACTACCAGGGTTAAAATTATAGAAAACAGTATTTCTTATACAATAATGTTTGTTGATATAGTCTTTGTAATTTTATCTTTGATTTTATCATATTTAACAATCTGTTTTATCAAATATTGTAACCACTGAAAAATTTTAACTACATGTAGTATCTGCTGGTTCATCTGCAAAAGTTAGAATAAGACTAGTGTATATCATAGACAGTAGTTCTTTAAAAAAATAATGATGCTTAGATGTTAATCCCATGGATTGGAATCTTCTGACTAGAAAATTATTCATAATGAATTTGTGAAGGTTATCCTGGGTGTTTGTCATTGCTTGTGGTATGTGTACTTATATTCCGGATGTGCATGACACGTTCAGGGTAATTGATTCTCGAATTAGCCTAATTTAGAGGAAAGGGCTAATCTTATTTGTTTATATGTTTCAGACCAATGGAATAAATTGTACGTAGGTCCACCACCAGGGGTATAAGGTTATTGACTCATATCGAATGAGTAAAATGGTTGCATGAGAAAGATGAAAACTTTATCCATAACATGTGCATGATATTCTTTCAGAATCCCCATTTGGATCTCGGCTGTGCCCACTGCAAGATGTCAAAACTTAAAGGAAGGGGGAAGGCAAGTAGAGTGGTGGCTTGACCAGTGCAATAACCGAGCCACCGTATTCAACAATGAGGTAAGTAAGTGGGCCAAGGTAAGTCAGGGTATAAAAGTGATCCCCCATCCAGGCATTGTGGAGGAGGAACACAGAACCATCATGGCACCTGATGGAAGTCATTTAGGTTTTAAGGGTGTAGATAACAGCATAAGCGACAGGTGAAAAAACATAAAAGGGAAGATAGGCCAAAGAAAACTAGCAGACTGCCAATGACCATTGCAGATCTGAGGGCAAAAGGTTACACAATAATTGACAATGTTGGGGTAAGAAATAATTTTGTTCTTGCGTACAGAAAGAAGGCAGCGGAACACAGACCCAAGCCACCTGCACGTACATGTAAGATTCAATCAGCAAGGGTGAGTCACAATGGCAACGGTAACATACCATGTCCGTTTTGCATGGAAATATTTGAAACAGAGTTGGAAATGTTAGACCATTTTCTTAGGGCCCACGTTAGCGAAGAAATGGAGGTATATGTTAAAAAGAAATTGTGACCGGAGGAGGAGATGGGGAGGTATCACAGAAGAAAGGTACACATAGTTCATGTGATGAGGCAACCACTGACCATGGCAATACCAGTCAAAGTAAGTGTAACATAGGTACAGGTACTGGTAAATGGGAGCACAATGCTCACAACGGTAAGATTGAAAGGGTACAAGAGAATGACAATGGCAATACCAGGGAAAATAAAGGGAAAGGTAACTGTGAAGGCAATGCTCACATAGGTAAGATTGAAAGAGTACAAAAGGGTGTTGAGAGAGGTAGCAGAAAGAAAATAGACGATAGTGTAAGTCTACTGTATACTCCCAGAGAGAGACTTGCACAAATGACTTTTGCTATCATTAGTGAGAATGGCCCCTACCATATTCAAACGAAAGGTACTTTACCTGTAAATGATCCTAATAAAGCCCAGCGCATCCCCACTTCACAGGAAGTAAATAAGATATTTGAAAGAAATGAGAGTTGACAGTGTAGTTGTATTAAAATTTGGAATCTATGATCAGAAAGGAATTCAAACATTCAAAGAATTTCACCGATGTTATGAAGAGAGCCTTAAAGTAGAAGAAGAGCACAAGTGGCTCTCTTGCTCGGATGTTTCCATGCAAGAACTCTTTGCCCATAAAATTGATACAGCATGCTTGGACTCTTTTCAGTCGAAAATTCATAAAAATGAAGCCCCTAAAATTTTGAGCCTCAATGAATTGGATATTGATGTTGATAGTTTGGCATCACTCATTGGAGAAAGATGGCTAGATGATAGTGTTATGGACCAAATATTGCCAATTTTGAACAAAATGTCTGAAAGTACAAGAACAGTGATTTATGACATAAAAGCAGTCTATAAAAGGCCATCGATCATTTTAAAGCATCTAAGAAAAAAGTTTGAAGGTAGTTATAAAGATGTACAATTATTGTTCTACTTAAATGTTTACAAAGAACATGGCAAGACAAGTCTTGGTGGATTAGGAAATAAGTCTGGAAATCACTTTTCATTTGTCAGATATTCAACAGACAAGAGTGAAGTACTGTATGCAGACACATTAGGATGGGAGTATCCTGTTGATTTGAACATATTTTTCACACAGTTGGCAAAAATGTTAAACAAATCAATACCAAATGTCAGGTCATGTCACCAGTCATCTGGTATAGTGGGAAGGCATGAATGTTCTAGTGACTGTTGTCAAATGTATCCCTTACAGAGCTGTGGTTCTATCTGTGGGGTAGCAACTCTAATTGGAATTTGCCTATGCACAATGAACAGAAGCATCTTCGATAAAATTAGTACAGTTGGAATGAAGTCTGGGTCTGACATTGAGTTGAAAAGGATTGAATATTTAAGACAGATTTCATTTTATTCCGAATACCTTAGACGTGTACTTATTGAATGGATAATGAAAGGCAAAATAGACATAGGGGTATTGTTTGTGCACAGGGTAGCTGTCATATGTTCAAATAGTAGGCCACGTAAACGTCTGTACTTTTGTTCTACTTCAAATATAAAAAATATGAATAAGAAACAGACAGGGAGTACTAGCAACCATATGTCACTGGGGAAAAGTAATATAACAACAAGCCCTTTGAAAATGTAGCAACAAAGATAATAAATTCTGGGAAAAATAACTATCCAAAGGTGAGTTCAGGTAACAGTATCCAACAGATAATGGAAACGCAGTCAGGAAAAAATGTCGATATTTCATCTGTGCCAACTGATAAAATGATAGTAAAGAAGACAATAATTAAACAGAAACAAAGAAGTGCAGTAGTGAGTGACAATATTGCAAAATTATTGATATACAATCCTTGGATATATTTCAAACAAAATATCTCTAAATTATGTATAGATTTTACTTTGGTAAATGGTAAAAAAGCTTAGAAATATATTCATTGTTCTGCTGAGAGCAAAAATGATACCAAAGCATTGGACATGGTTCATCATTTCCTAAATAGGGACATAAGGACAGAAGGTTGGTTAGCATCAAAATTGAATAGACCTTCCAACAAAGTCACTGACAAATCAGACAAATGTCTTGATAGTGAAAGTTCACGTAATGCTAGAACAGACACAAATATAGAACCATTGAACATGCATTCTGATCCAAGTAGTTTTAGTGTTTGCCCAACTACAGAGAAGGACATTAATGTAAGTCATTAAACATTACAACTCAAAGTTGAAAGCAAAGACCCAAACAGTAGTGTTGATAATGAAAGTTCGCCTAACACTGGAACAGTCACAAATACATGTGTGGAACCATCAAATGTAAACTCTGATTTGTGTAGTTTCAGTGTTTACCCAACTACAGATAAGGACAATAATGTAAATCATAAAACATTACAAGACAAAGTTGCGAGCAAAGACCCAAAAATCCAACATATTGGAGAGTCATCAATTTTGTGTAATGATCAGAATGTTGAAAGTCCTGCATGTAACACTAGTGTCGGTGATTTGCTTCAGAAGAATCCTATAATCAAAACCAAAGTCCCAAAAGTAAAAATTGAATTCCTATTGACAGATGGTAAGAAAGCTTATCGCACATTTGATAGTTTGGATGAGTAAAAAACATTCTTTGCTAGTGACGAATGTAGAAAGTGGCTATCTCAAAAATTGCAAATTGGACTGATGAAAGATTTCATAAAAAGTAGATCACAAAACTTGATAATAGGTAAACCGGGAATTATTCATGACAAACTTAGGTCGAAACTTATTTTTAAATGTACATTGAATAATGGAAAAATTGAACAGCGATCACTTCAATGTGGTATAGAGGGAAAGGATGATGTCACTGCTTTGAAAGAGATACAAGATTTTTTTAACAGCGAAGCTAGTAAAGAATGGATAAGAAATGCAGAAGGTGATAATGAACCATGGAAATTTTTGTATGAAATACCAGTTGGTATGGAAATGAAAAGATATATTGACAAAATTCCCTTTGATACACAGAAAATAATTAGATATGAAAATGACATTGTCATCCCATGTTATGATGAAGACACATTGAGGGTGTCTGTCACTGAAAATTCAAATTGGGGTAAGAATCATCGATTTGATGAAAAGTATTCATTTCAAGAGCACATTAATTTTAAAGACATTAAGAAACCAAAAGAAGTAATTGCAGTAATAACATGTTTGTCTAAATCAGATCAATGTAAAGCCTCATGTGGGGCCTTGATCAGTTCTCTCAAAACAACAGGCAACAAGTGTAGCCATTGTGATTTTTACATGTCGACAGAACAACAGTGCTCACATTGTAAGTCCAAGAATAGTTTCTGTTGGTGTTCCACTCCCTTAGAGTCAAAGAAATATGTCAAGCCTGTTACCATTACAGAAAAAGAACTGGTATAAATAGACCCCATAATCTGTTAGAAAACACATGTGAACAGGTATACCATTAGTCACATACAGTGTCAATGGAAAATGAAAGCAGTCATTGAAATCAATTATATAAAGTGCTGGAAAATTTACCACTTCACCGGTAACTCAAGTGCTCATTTGTACATAGCCACTCAGGAAGTAAGGAGGCCAACCCTGTCTGTACGCGACAATTGGGATAAATTAAGAGTAAGTAAGAGAACCACCCCACAGCAAATTTTGGCAGCAGAGACCCGGAGTCAGCCAATGCTTATTACAGGCACAGGCACCAGTACTAACCATTCGCTTAGTCAGATACAAACAAGATGTCTCTTAATAGATCGTCACCGTATGAGTGAGGGTATGACAAAACCTGATGCCATACAAATAAACTCCGATTGGAGAAATACTGAAAAGTGTTAGAAAAAAAATTTGATGAAGTTCTTTTGTTTCAAAGGGGTTCAAGTGTAGAAGGGAAGAACTACCACATTGTACTTGGCAGTGAACAAAATTTGAAAAACATGAAAGAGTATGGTTCGGAAGTGATTGGTTACGATATTAAACAGGACCTAAATTTTGCACGCTTTAAAACAGCAATAATGACATTATGTGACAACGGAAAGAAGGGTAGAGTTGGAATAGCATCGATTAGTAACGCAGAAGACAGTGAGAGTCATTCTTTAACATTCCAGATAGTCCGAGCCAACATACCATGTAGTGATCAACAATGCAACCATCCCAGAGAACTTTATAAATTCGATAATAGTGATGGTTTCTTTTGGCTGAGACCTTGTTCAGAAAATGTTAATTTTTCACCATTAATTCAACACGACAAAGCTTCTGACATCCGTAATGCCGTGTCTCATCAGCAGTTAAATAGTACTCTGTGTAACTTCCACAGCATAAATGCATTCCGTGTCCATATAGGTGAAGATAGTTTTCTCAAGATGTTCTTGCGGCCATAAGAGACAGGATTCAAGTGTTTTATGTGTAGTTGGAATTTTGTAACTAACACAGAAAAAACAAAGAGTAGTGCTACTGACAAAAAAAACATCCCTTACTTTATCGCAAAATAGTACAGTACATGAAAATAGTGATATGAAAGAAACTGGCTGTTATGATAACCAGGATAGTGCTGTTGTAAAATATCCCTGTCCAGTATGCAAAGACGAATGTACAAAATGACCCACCCTCAATTGGATGTGACAGCTGTGATACATGGTTCCACTGGCACTGTATAAAAATGAAAAGGGCCCCACCTAAACACCGGGATTGGCACTGCAAGAAGTGCATAAAAGGTAGACTGTGAAATAAAATTAAAAGACTATGAACAAATATATATTTTTGGCTATCATTTTATCATGCAGCACAACTTTCCAACCAAATACCAATAGTTTAGGTGTACAGCTTAAATGAAACCATGTACAAGTAAAGAAGCTTGTTGGGTTTATAGGGGGACATAATCATGCGATATTTGAGGTATCTGAAAATGTGATTAAAACATATGGTATTCTGATTATAAATAGCCTGTTGAGATGATTTCGGTGAATTTGGATCCATGCAGTGTACCTTGCACTGAAATAGTATGCCGCACTTCCCATGTTGGTACCTTATTCACAGTTATCATTTGTAGACAGTAGTTTGTACTAGTTAGGAATAGATGTGAGATTTAAGCAGGTTATAATTTTAAAATGTATCGGAATGTCTGAAGATTAAATGTCTCTGATAAGATCATTATTATTCACATTCAAAAATATTTTGTTCATTATGATTTTTAAGATTTTTTTTATGGTGTGTGACGTGATTCCCCCCTCCTCGTGGGGCACACTGGGCAAGCTTTATATACGAAGCTTGGCGAAGAGAATCACATATTCAACCCACATTTAACTAGTTCAACCTTGACAGTACTTCATCAGGATCAAGAATTAGGATGTACCAAAACCAAGCACCACAAGATTACATGAAAAGTAAAAGTATATTTGCACTTGATCAATATAAATCAAGAGAAAGAACTTTGACTAGTATACTATATAGAAGGTTCAATTACATGTACTTTATCATATATGTAACATATGTAGTTTGAGTGAAAAGATATGTTCTGATTTAATCTTCGCCATGCATCAACGAAGGGATTCTTCGGCAAAGGATGAACCAATTGGAAATAAAGAACATGTTTCCTGTGCAGCAAAATGCAACGCAAAAATGTGTTGTATAATTATAGGTACCACAGGATATTATTGTAAGAGAAGAATTCAGTGTGAATACTAGTACATAATATTGTGTAGCATGATATGGAACTATGTTGATGAATAGAGAAATTTTTTGTATCAGTGATTCAGAATAATAAAGTCTACGTATATATTGTGAAGGAACAAGATTCTGTTATTTGTTGTTTTTTGTATATCTATTTGCTAGATGCTTTATATATTTACCTGATGATCAAAAAGTGAACTCTGGAAAGATCCCAGCTTATTGTGCATTTCCCATACAACATTCAGATTACAAGGGACAGAGTTGGTGTATATTATATTTGTAGTGGTTCATTGAGACAAAATTTAAAATCAATTGATAAGTTAGGCCAAACAAAATAATAGCTGTATTTCCCGTGACCCAACTGGCCCTCTCCACTTAATTTGCTTTAAAAATATATATTTGGTGTGAATTAAACATTTTTTTCTTGTGTTGTAATGGCTTTTCCTTGTCTTGTAATAGCATAAAACTACATGTTACAAGCAGTTGAGACACAGGAACAAAATAATTTAACTGTGTTGGCATGTTCAATGTCTGGATATCATTTCTATTGGTTAAAAATAAATGTTCTGTTTAGGAAAACATGATGAAAAAATCAATGATTTTGCCTACCTATCATAATTTTTTTCAGCCTGTTAGGGTAAATGTATTATTTTGTTTGGCCTTATCAAATGTTGGTAAATTCTGAAATTGCTTATGTAGTTATTTTCTGTTCATGGAAGAGACGGAAATTTGTCAGCAATGATAGTATGGTAAGTCAGTTCAAGGGCACTGCAGTTTTCCTTTCTTTATGATTACACTTTATGTTGCCAAAAACATCATACGGTCAATTACAATCACTGCAAACCCTCAAACTCGGTATAATTTATTCTGTGATAATTTACATGTTACTTTGCCACTTGATCTTCCAGTAAAAAAAAAAAAAATACCTTAAATGATTATCAGTCCAGAACAAAATGTAATTGAAATCTGTTGCACTGCCATCTGCTGGTGAAATTAGATACTAAATTATTGAATCTCCTCAGGGTCCAAGAAGAATGATCACCATATGAAAATGTATATGGAGCATGTCCATGCAGAATTCCAAATGCCAGGCACTTTAATTCGCTGTCCAATGTAATCTAGGCATCTCATCTGCATTTATTGCATATAGGATGTGATCTATGCATTTTCAAATGTAGAGTAGATTCAGTTGCAAAGATCAGCAATTTACAAAATGGCTATGAAGATACTGTATCTTTCAGTTTTCTGAATTTTATTATAAACTTCATATCTGAAAAATAATTACTGTTAATTAGTGTAAGTCTTATCTTTTATCGCCTTATTAGGATGTAAGCGTTCATGTCCATATTTAAGCATTTACATATCTGTTGATTTTATGGATTCTAATTCAGGGAATGTACATATGTTAGGCTTTCATGTATTTTTTGTGTACATAAAATATGAATTTTGTTAAATTTTTTTGCTATTTGCCTGTTTGATTACTACTAATTACACATCTACAAGAATGAAAAAAAATCGCAACTCAAAAAGTAAACACCGAATTCTCAACTCACAACTTAATGATTTGCCTTCGAATTGCCAATAAAAGGCCTTTATTAGCGTTTATTAATCAAACAAGTATGGCCTTATTGAACATCTCATAAATTTTTTATAGGTAGGAATACTTGCAAGTAAAGAAAAATCTTATTAGTTCCCGGTAAATTGTGTAGCTTGGATCGTAGGCAAAAAACCGGCTGGCCGCTATGCAAGAACCTGGCCACTGCGCATGCGTTAAAAAACTGGTTCTCAAGTACTTTCCTCGACCGGCAAAGTTTTCGTGTGGTGCGTTATTTGTAAATACGCCACGTTCCGTTCCGTTCTGCATTCGCCATTCCGTGTTGTAGCAACGCCCGCAGACAAGGAGCGCATGTTACGACCGGCGCTTCGCAGACGAACATTTTCTTTACACCCTGCTTCCAAGGAATGGATTTAGAGTAGAATGGTGAGGGTATTGTATATTGAAGATTTCGGCGAACAGAGTCTCAAATGCACCAAAATAACTACACACGAGTAACTAAATGGGAGAAAACGACTGTGCAACGTAGTGATATGAGCGATAATAGGAGATGTTATTTGGTTGCTTAAGGGTGCACTAAAGAATTAGAAAGCCTATACATTTCTTTGTTAATCTTGCTATATTTACAGGCCCATAACATTTTTTCAGTAATATTTACAGGAAAAACAAAATATTGCAATAAAAGTACAGGATTGAAGCAGTCAATTTTTGATCAATTTTCAAAAAAGTTTTCGGCGGAAATTTTTTTATGGCCGTACAAAGATGACACCTGGTGGTCACCAGACAAATCAAAGACAAATTGACAACACCGAACCATATATTTTATGTATTAATACATTTCACCTGATGGAAGGTTCAGTTAAAAAAACTTATGTATCTGACAGAAAAAATACTGTCGGTCTCAATTACACACACAATATTGGCCTTCCTCTGAAATAACATCTGCTGGAGATCACTGAATGCATGTACTATGCTAACTTTTCAGTGGCACTTACTCGGACCCTAAGACTTCGCGCATTAATTCTTTAGTGCACCCTTAAGAGAAATTGAATTTTACAAAATATGATAAAAAAAAACTATGAATGAGAAGTTACACACCTAATGAATGTAATGTGATGAAACACATTGGTTTCAGTCTCCAATTTTTTCCTCAGATGGCCTATTATCTGTGGTATATGATAGCCCCCTAAAGTCCAGCTTTTGCCCTGAGCCCCTTTCTGTATCCCTCTTGCTTGTGATAATAGTATATATGCATATTTTGTGTTTAATGTATGGCATAAAAAGGACTGGTTAGACCAATTATGAATAAAATTGACAATATTAATCAATAAATATGGTATATTTTAATGAAAAATGGCAGATTTATTGCAAAAAAAATCATAATTACACAAAACAGTGGGGAGAAAAAGAGCCGAAGCACCATAATATGTGTGTATATTATTGAATGAATGCTTTTCGTAGAATTTTAATATAATAATAGATATCTGCATTGACTGCATAACATAATGCATCCAATAAAAAGAATAATGAACTTTTGCTTGGTATTAACATCAGCCGCCCCTTGGCTTGAATCTGATGTACCTCAAGTCACCCTACGCCTAGCGTCATGCCCCCGTCCACAATAAACAGCCTTTACCTTACCTAACAGACCATATCTGGGTCCTGTAGTACTTTTCGGGCATATGACAACTCAAGCGGAGCTTCATACAGGTTCGATATGTCAGTGACAACGAAATAGCTGTCTGCTGGGGTGAACCAGATGTAAAAACTCTACTCTCAGACTGTATGTGTGTACATAATTACCTTTAAATGGCTTTAAAAAGCACAAAAATCATATGTATATGGGGTACATTCCCATTATTTCACTTATTTTCCATCACAAGTTGTACATGTGATGATTGGTTCTAGTACGTGGCAATAAAAATCATGTTTGAGATTTCACCTGTGTTTTTGACTTCAACTTGCTTAAGGGTGCACTAAAGAATTAGAAAGCCTATACATTTCTTTGTTAATCTTGCTATATTTACAGGCCCATAACATTTTTTCAGTAATATTTACAGGAAAAACAAAATATTGCAATAAAAGTACAGGATTGAAGCAGTCAATTTTTGATCAATTTTCAAAAAAGTTTTCAGCGGAAATTTTTTATGGCCGTACAAAGATGACACCTGGTGGTCACCAGACAAATCAAAGACAAATTGACAACACCGAACCATATATTTTATGTATTAATACATTTCACCTGATGGAAGGTTCAGTTAAAAAAACTTATGTATCTGACAGAAAAAATACTGTCGGTCTCAATTACACACACAATATTGGCCTTCCTCTGAAATAACATCTGCTGGAGATCACTGAATGCATGTACTATGCTAACTTTTCAGTGGCACTTACTCGGACCCTAAGACTTCGCGCATTAATTCTTTAGTGCACCCTTAATTTGTACAACATGCCATGTCCATGACATGTACAGCGCAGGCAAAACCGGGTGAAACTTTACTTGAGTCCTCATTACATATCTCTGTTATAAATCTTGTCAATCTCTTGAAAAAGCTGGACGTTGTGAAACGTTTTGTTTGTCTATGATTGTAAGCAGGTTTTTCATGTGTGCAATACTAATAGGCCTATGTAGCAAGAACTAAGAATAATTAAGATGCAAGCATGGAGCCACTACTAACTTAATAACGAGAAGGAACCCACAGTGACCACTCTTCTTCACATCACAGGAACCATGATAGTTGCCGCCCTCAAAAAACACAGCAGGGTGACACCCAGGTCTCCCAGCAGGCATAAAACTCGGCTTCCTCAAAATCACAACTGTTGCTATCAACACTAGCCAGAACACATCGGCAGGGCCACTGATTGGCTGCCGCAAAGCTTTTTTGAATCAAATTTGAGATTTTGCCACCTTGCACTCATTGAATCAACTTGTGAAAGTGCAGTGTTTTTTTTTTCAGCATCCAAATTTTTTTATTTGTTTTCAGTTACTTTTTTCTCTTCTTTGAGATCTTGAATTTTCCTTTTGAGAGTTTTGTTTGTTTCTTTTGTTTTGTCCAAAGCAAACTGTAAATGTCTTTCCCGCGCACTAGGCCTACTTGCTGCAGGAACATCCGTAGGTACTGAATCTTGTGAATATGTAGGCCTAGTCAATGCACCTGACGAGTATTAGCGAGGGAAGGTTTGGTTTGCTGAGCTAGCGAAAATTTAGTGGAATTTTGACATTTTTAGACAGAATTTGATCAAATTAGAAAGGGATCTGTCACATGAATATATAGTGATAATGCAGGGAAAATGTTAGTGGCAAAGTGGGGCTATTTTTAGGAGGTTTCAGTCAGAAAGTTTGAATGAGCGAAAATAGGTCAGTGAGCGTGGGGTTGCCATTTTGAATTATATTATCATCGATGAAAATAAACAAACACAAGTCTTAGGATGTCGGGACATGGATTGCCAAAGAGTAGCAGGGATGCAGGGTGAGGGAAGGCAGCAGGAGGGAGGTCTTCTAGAGGAGAGAGGCAGGTAGTAGGGAGACAGGTCATGTTACGGCGGGAGCGGACAGGAGGGGAGGATGAGTGCCGGTCAGAGCTAGAGGGGGGTGAGTGGGACGACCACATACAGTGTGAGGGGTGCTGTATGTGGGTCGAGTTCAGTGCTGCAGGAAAAGCCTGCTCTCTGAACGAGGCGAGGGAGGAAAGTTTCCAGTTTAGGTGTGGGAAGTGCAGGAGGGTGGAGGTTTTGGAGGCACTGCTGGCGGCCCTCAAGATAGAGTTAGAGGAGGCTAGGGATAGTTTTAGGGCTGCAGCTGGTGTGAGGGAGGAGATCGAGGATAATGTGGAGCAGGCTGAGGGGGAACAGGATGGGAGGAGAGGTCAGAAGGGAGGTGAAGATGAGGGGAGGCAGAGTGTGGTAGGGCCCAGCGGGAGGGGGGAACAGGATGAGGGGAGAGGTCAGGAGGGAGACAGAGAGTGACAGGGCCTAGCGGGGAGGCGAGAGACAGGGCCAGGGCTGTGGAGGGCAGTGAGGTGGGGCAGGGGAGTGGTGGGAGGGAGGAGGCGAGACAGGTAGCAAGCTGTAGTGACCAGGGGGAGATTAGGGGAGGGGAGGGGTTAGCACAGGTAGCAGAGGGTTGTAAGGAGGAGGGGAGGGGAGAGAGGGTTAGACAGGCAGTAGTGGTGGGGAGTAGCATTGCAAGGAGGGTAGACAGGATGTTCTGTAGGCAGGATAGAGGGAATAGGGTTAGGGTGTGTTTACCAGGGGCAAAGATTAGGGATGTGGAGGAGCATGTACAGGGATTAGTCAGGTCTAGTGGGGAGTGTCCGAGGGTTGTGGTTCAGGTAGGGAGTAACAACTTAGCGGACAGAGAGGGGGGGGGGGGGTTAGGAAGGGGCAGGGTGGGAACTGAGATAGTGCTGGGGAGGTACAAGAGGCTGTTAGACAGGTTAGGACAATTAGACTGTGAGCCTCTAGTGATGGGGATTTTGCCCAGGTATAGGATGAGTGGGTGGGAAGCCAGCAGAATTGTAGCGATTAATAGGCAGCTGGGAGGGTTGTGCAGGGAGAGAGGGTTTGCCTTCAGGGATGTATGGGAGGACTTTGTAGGCAGGAGGGAGATGTTTGCGTGGGATAGTTTGCACCCGAGCCAGATTGGAAGAGACAGGTTTGGGCTATGGGTTTTGAATAGGGACATGCATTGTAAAGGAAAGTGGACATGGAGTGCAGGTGACATAAAATCGTGACCACTTTTGAGAAGGTGTACAGGGGGCCATCTGGTAGCAGAAAATCCGCCCGCATGCCTCTCTCGGACCACTGCCGGGGTTTTCCCGCTTGGTGAACTTATGCATATTCATTAGTTAATACAGTATACTTTACCAAAGAAAAAAAAAAGACTTTTTTGAGCAATTTGGTAGCTTGGGCAGTATTTTTTAAGGGTATGGAGAAAGTTGAATGAGATGATTAAATGAAAGACAGGTGTCAGATTATCTGATAATTTTGGGAATAAAAACAGGGTATCATTTGGATAAGCATGACAACAACCAACAGTTCCCAAGATATCAAAATCAAACATTTTACATATAAACACTGTTAAAATTTACATGGAATATATAACCAAAATATCTTTTGTAGGCCTAATCTCATGCAGCATGCCAGTTGTCAGACTGTTGTTGTGAATTTGTTCCACATATTACAGATGTGTACTCAGACAAACCCAATGAAAGAACAGCAAATAAATAAAACTGAAAAAAATAGAAACAAAGTGAATAGATATGTCTGCATTCACAAATTGATAAGTTGGCATTTAGAGCCTATGCTTGGAAGAATGTCATTGGCCTAGTACCTGCCACATCCTCACATTGAGGATGTAGCAGTTACTAAGCCGGAATATTCTTCTGAGTGAAACAAGCTGAATGCTGGCTATATTGCTCTAATTTCTTTGAAGTGACTTCATTTCAAGGAATTACAGCAATAGACAGTACACTATGTCTGTGTCTTTCAACCTAGCCCAAAAATTAATTGAGCTGGATTATTGAAATGTTTGAAATGTGCTTGTGCTTTTTAAATTTTAAATTTTATTTTAGTTTATTTATTTATTTAAATCCATCTATCCATCCATCCATCCATCCATAATATTCAATTTTTGGAGGGGTGGAATCTGGCAACTTTTATTGAAATATTAAATGTCTGGTAATTTTCTAAGGTTTTAATATGTTCAGGTCAGGTATAATCTCTTTCCTTTTGTAAAACATGAAGAGGTATGTGCTGTGGACGTGCATGAAGTCTTCTGCAACATAGAAGCTACTCTAAGGTGCCTGGTGCGCTCCCACAAGCTACAGTGCAGAACAGCATACCACAGGAGTGGGATTCAAACCCACATCCCCAGACTACCAAACTACATATACTGCAATTACAAAGCACCACATTTATAACCACACACATGCTATATATATAGCTACTTACCTAGTTAGGACCGCGACAGAGAAGCGGAGTGCCACAGAGTATTATAAGTAACCTTAACCTGTGACTCTGAATTGGGCCTAGTGACAGTGTTAGAACTGGCGCCTGGGCCCTGGCATTCTGGCACTGCAAAAAGATCTCCCCAGAAATTATCCTTTGCTTCTTGGTTGCCTTTTCTTTTCAAATCTTTTACCTTTTTTTGAACACTTTGCATTTTTTTGTACAAAGAGAGGCAGCATAATTTGGAGAGTCGTTACAAGCTACAACCTGCTGGAATGCAAGGTACTTCTCTACAACTTTCGAAACCACGGTCTTTGTAATAGCATCCTGCGTGCTATGCAGATGCTCATAAACTTCACCGTTTGTAGCCATTATTTCCACAAAACAGTCCAAAAAACAGGTATATGTCAGTGAAAACCAGCAAGGGAAGTTTAAAATTGAATATGACTTTTATAGAATATAGCGTTTATGTTCGTTTTCTTGTGCAATTTAGGCCTAGTGCCACTACTGCCACGCGTTGCTTCACACACACACACGTTTACCGCGAAGGCAGAGCTAATCAAAAGTACCTGGATGTTGACGGCCGTTCAAAAGTTGCGGCAAACAAGTCGATTTCAATCTAAATTATGGGAGCTGGTTCAGGACTACCCTGCAGAAAAATTGTTGAGTCTTATAATTTAAGGACTAAATTTTGTTTTGCTAAGTGTCACAAGTTGTTAATCTACAATTTCACGTTCACGCCGATGTTCCGAAGTTTTCAATTAATTCACAAAATGCGTAATTTTTGGACTTCTGGTATGTGACACCCACCAAAAGCTAGCAGACAGGCTCCAGAGGCTGATTGTGTAACAATGAAACACTCCCCGTACGTCATTTCCCCACAAAACGGGTCAAAGGACACTTGACCCGACTTCCGGTTAACAAATATCCAGGCCATGATGTGTGTGTCCACCGAGCGTATCGATAGCCCGCGGCTATGTTCCCGTATCTTCCGAAGTTCTCCACGCATTGCATTGAAACTTTCATGGATTATTGATGAGAAATTTTTCTATAATGGAGCAAAGTTTCAAGCAAATCGATGAAAAGGGTTTTTGTTTACCAAGCGACGGAATACACAGTAAGGCAGTGTTCGAAAGCAAGAAAACGCATTTGTCAACAGTTTTGGTCACGTGACTGAACTCTCTAACTTAACCGAGTTAGGTGAAGAGGTAGTCTGAAACAGGGTTTGTCATGCCGTGTCTGAAGCATCTGATGAAGGTTGCTTTCGCCCGAACTTTGCAACGCAAGTTAACAATTTTGGAACAAAGTGTCAGGTTTTTTTATTATTTATAAAAGAAAAAGTAATAACAGAATGAGAGTTGCAACATATGGGAAAACAGCTAGAATTCAAGTTTCAGTTCCCGTAACTATGCGTATTTAAGGTAAACATTGGTGTTTGGATGGACAGCCGACACGGCTTGTAAATGTTCTGCCATGTCATTCTCATGCATATATCCTCCCGTACTTTGACTGATTTGGGTTTTTTCCCTACTTATAAAAAGCAGAAAACCACTTCATGAAATGAATGAAAGATCGCCAGAATTCAAGTATCAGTTCATTGTATTTGTGTCTTTTTGCCCAGAACCACTTCCTAGTAGTCAATACCCTATTCCGCAGTCCGAACTCTTTACTCTCCATAAGCTAACCTGTCCCTGTCTAACCTATATGCATATGGAATTACTATTGTCCATATTGCACACGTTCCTCTGCATAATTTTGACATAGGCTGTATCAGCGCAAATAAATTAAAGGGTCTTCAGCGGGTAACTACTCAACATGTTTCGTAGCCTTTTACCCGTACATGTCTCTCTGAGTAGCGGCTCCTTGTCTAAGCTAAGTATTCAGCAAAGACAACCCACATAATAAAGAATAAATATGAACGTGGCAAATGATGAATTAGCTAAATACGTGAAGTTTTGCTTATAAATGCAGAGCTTCATTATGAAAGAAGAATACCTGTCAAACAAACCATAATTACTAAATTTGTATAGTACAGGTTCAGATAAGAACAATTTGACTTACCCCTGAACTAATATGTACCCTTCCTAGCTGGACAGCTTATCCCAATTAAACCACTCGCCAGTGTATAACTGAAGTGGAAACAAGCTGGGGCCTTATATTCAGTCCAGGTGATAGTAAAATAAACAGTTGCAGCTAGACCACCTGTACAAACCAAGGGAAATCCCAACAAGGACTGTAACAATGGACATCCTGCACCAGAAATATAAAACAAACTCTGTGATGACACCTACCCCTCAAACAATTAAGCTCTATTTAACTGCCAACCCTGAGTCAATGTATCAACATAATGTGTCAGGTTTGTAACGTTTGAGAAAATACTGTCAATTTTGAGTAAATGTGCATTGAGGCATGTCAGAAAAGAATGAAAGTCATTAGCATTTATGTCAAAAACATGTTATCAAAACAATTTTTCTTAACAGGATTTTGAGTACAATTAGGCAAGCTTGTAACTGTCCTCAGTAGCAGCTTGCTACCTATAGCCCCTGGGGGTTTGACCTAACAGAAAACAAGCTAGCCTAAATGTCTGAAAGGTGAACATTAAAACAGAATGATGCCAATAGATAAAGTTAAGTAGCAAAACAGACAAGTCTAAAAACTGTAAATTATTGTAGTCAAACTTTCTAATAATCTTTGGATATTAACAGCAAAATTATAGGGCAAGTCAGAAAAGAATGAAAGTCATTTGTATTTAAGTCAAGAGAATGCAATGAAAATATAATGTTTCTTAACCAGATATCAAGCACAATTAGGCAAGCTTGTAACTGTCGTCAGTAGCTGCTTGCTGCCTATAGCCCCTAGGGGTTTGACCTAACAGACAACAAGCTAGCCTAAAATGTCTGAAAGGTGAACATTAAAACATAATGATGCCAAAAGATAAAGTTGTAACTGCTTAATAGGTCTTTGGTGTAAACATTATTCTTGAGCAGTATTTTGTACCTGTACGGCGGCACACCAGACCGGTCTTCAACTTGCTGTGTCCATGGCTAAATTGGCTAGGCTTCCCTTCCATGATGTGTACACCTCAGCTACCCAAAAAACAGATTTTTTACCTCCATTTCTCTTTTCCCTACTCAAGTCCAACACTTTTTGAAGCCAGACACTGATCACTGCGGACACACTTTTAGCCAGCTTGTTTGTCACTTTCTCTTGATATTTTAATTACTAAACAGTTGCTGCTAGTCCAGTTTCCTTTGCTTCATGGTACAAAATAGATGTACAAGTTCACTTTCTGTCAGCCATTTTTTTTGTGTCAATTCAATATAGCTGTATATTTTCTGAAATATAACATGATTACCACATTTTTGTTTAAATTTGAAAAGAAAGGTTACTAGATGAAGCTAACTAGAGCCCCTAAACTATTGACTAAAGTGCTATCTCATTGATTACATAAAAGGCTGCGTTACTAGGTGTTGTTTGAAGTCCAGGTCAAGTCTGGCTCCTGCAGCCAGGACTTGCAAGGAGAATTGGGGTTAAAACAACCCTACAAAATGGAATTAAGTCAGGTATAGCTTTAGCTGAAGTGCACACAGCATGCTGTAGCATCCTTGGTTTTACCTGGGCCCACACCTTGCAACAAGTTCCAGTAGGAAATGATGTTTCACCTTTTTCCTCCCTTAGGAAAGCATCAACATATATGCAAGCATATCATTAAGGTGGAAGACCTGAAGACAGCACCTTTGGATAACCTCTAATCACTTTTTCATATTTTTGGATCGTTTGATACTTAAACTACATGTTCCCAAAAACTCGGATGTGTGAACATGAAATTAATATAAGAAAATTGATCTCAAACTTTCGATTACGCTGAAAAGTTTAAGCAGTGCTGGGCACATGGGTTTGTTTGCTAGGGGCATGATCATGAACCATGTCATTGTTTGCACAGTCATTAGTCCATGACCCCTGGAAACCAATTGAGCCATTGACAAGGGTCACTCATAGGAAACCATTAGCCATGGAGAGAAGAATGGGCCAGTTCAGACTAATCACTACCATTGTTCTGATTGCTTTGAAATTCTCTATTGATGTAAAAACAAATTAGCACAATCCATTTACTGGTCTCCAAATATGGAAAGCCTAATGTGAACCCACACCCAAACAAGCCAAGTGTGGTGTTCCCAAGCTAAAAAAGTTGAGATTTAAGCCACAAAATATACTTTTTTTTTATGACAACATCCCAGAGGTAAAGCTAAAAGTTAATTTCACACAATAATTTAAACAATAGACAGAAGAAATGAGCATGTGCCATTTTACAGCCATAAATGAGTGAGAATTTGCAACTTTTTCTTTCAATGCGATTTTCTAGGAACTGTTTTTTGCTCAACCTCTGCAATTTGTATCTCCCCTCAGAAACGTACGAATTGTCCTATCACATTAAAATCAACAGACATCAAAAGAAAAATATCATATCCAGGAGCGGTTCCCAGGATTTTTTTTTCTGACAACCCCTTCCATGACTTTTGGAGCAATTTCTAGAAAGAAAATGAACAACCTGTCAGGACTAAATTAAACAATTTACAACTTTTTATTTATGCTATTGCAAGACTAACCATTGAATTTGATCGTGGGCATGGATATATATTTTTAATTTCTTCTGATTTCAAATTTTAAAAAAACACACAATTTTGTGTGACTTTTGTGTGAAAAAAGGAAAATCCTATCAAGTCAGAAAGAATGCTATAAAACCTAAAAAAATTCCAATCCTGCAAAAAAAAAACTAGGTATATGTAGTAATCAGAAAATATATGGGTTTAATGTACTTGTGAAAAAATCAAATGGTTAATATAGATCCAAATTTGCCAGTCTCACTGTGCACTAGCATCACAGCTTCCACCTTAATTCACAGCAAGGATCATATTGGAGGTGGCTAAATTAATGCATTTTATTTTCTAAATCTGAGTCCACCTATCACAGCCCACCCAAATTTGATGTTGCAACTCACTAATTTGACCTTGAATGTTTAAAAACATGTTGTTTTTCATCTGGGTTTATCTGGACATGTACACTTCATTTGATGCTTTTGGTCCTTGACAATGTTTATGTGAGCAAAGTAAACTGAAAATGGCAAAAATTCATAACTTGGCTTCCAGTTGTCCTATCTTCATCGAACTTTCACTGGCGGAAACAGGTTGAAAAGCTTGACCCTGTAAGCAAGAACACACAAAGATGGGTCCTCTTGAAACGTAATGTTACTGCTGTGCATGCCTGTAACCAACGACTCGATGCATGGGGTCCAGCTTTGCCACCAGGGTGGCTAAGTCAATCTGCCGCAATGTGCGGCAATGAGCATAGACATGACAGAGCAAGTGGAGCAGGTCTGTGTATTGCTGGGCTCAAGTGAACAACAAAGGTCTGTCGCTGTGCAGTATTTACATTCTAATTATGCAATAAGGAGAGTCGGTGAGTTTGGGTTCCTTCTCGTTATATCCACACCTTATCATGTCCTGTGATTGGCCAGTGCAAGTTTGGGGATCTGAGAACTGAATTGCTTTTAAGTCCTCAAATCTGCATTTAATGTACTGTAAATTGCTTTAATAATAATGATCTTTAATTTAATGTTTCAAATCAGAAATTGAGTGTGCGCACTGTCACCATATTTCCTACAACTGTCCACAAATAAATGTACATGTAGCTGCTTTGGCCATGCAGTCTGACACACAACACATCACCTGATTGGTCAATTGAGTTGCATGCAAAAATGAGCCATTCACTGCTCGTATTACAGTGTGTTCATCATGGCGTCCACCCAGTGAACATGTGTGAATCTGCCATAATTTACAGAGCCAACACACAAATGGGAAGCTTTGTTTATATTGCAGCATGCAAAAATACAGATTCCAGTGTTTTTTAGGAACAAGTATTTGGAGTCACAGGCAAATACGCAAAAATAAGGGATAGAGGGAACTGCCAAATGTGCCCCAAATCAGTCTGTGAGACTGGGTCGAGTGATGATGCTCACTTCACCGCAGATCCACTCCATGCTGTCACTTACGTGTGACAGGCATTTGTGTGCTGTTTTTGCCCGGGAAGTCATCTCATAGTACCTACACATGATCTTTATTTTTTCCACTACTGTTGGAACCTACCGATGAATGGCATTTGATGTTAATTTGCAGAAGAATTCACCATGCAAATTTTAATATTTTCTAATGCTGCTTTGACATTGTTGGCGCAGATCAGACTGACAGTTTGTTGCTGTGACCCTGCTGTGTAAGCCAATAACTGCTGATACCTTTGATCTTTTAATGATATCTTCGCTACATGGACAGTGAAAATATCTGCTTGTTTTGACAGAAATCAGGTCCTGATGAGCACAACTGCTGACCAAGTAATTGTTTCAACCTGAAAATTCACTAATTAGGGATTATTATCACCTATTGGTGCCCCACGCACATGCCTGCATTGGTGTGTTCACACGGACTGCAGTAATCGCCAACATATCAATAGTTGTGAAAGCTCTGACTAGACCCCCGTAGTTCTTCAGCATGCACACAGTACTAAGACATCAAACACTGTCATGACAACGGATTATTGTCAAACAAAAACAAAAACAAAGATGCATTTGTACGCAACATGGTTTACTCCCCCCTCCCCCCGTACCCATGCCACTGTCCACTCAACTCCATCCCCGCTTCTTGCATATGCAATACTTGAATGGCCCTTTAAAAATTGGAAGTTTTCCAGACAGTTTGTTTTCATCTTGGAAAAAAATTAATGCACTTATCAACAATCCCTGACACATTTTTGTAGATATATATCTGTTGATCACAGGAGACAATAATTGGAAAATATATCTTGAATATTTCATGAGATGAAGACCCCCCCCCCCCAAAAAAAATGGAGAAAAGGTACATTTTCCCCCCAAAACGCATTGTTTAATTATCAATTTTAAACTTTTGGTTGATTTTTCGTTGCAGATTACTCGTAATTCTCTGAACCCTTGTCATCAAATTGATATAGTCTTGATATATATATATATATGGGTGTTTATTTTATTTTATTTTTAATATATATATTTAACTCAAAAGTGAACCCACTTTCAGGGGTTTCCCACCGCCTTAAGACAATTTTTATGAGACTTTGTTTTGGCACACACACTTGAGCAAAAGGCCAAGCAACATATACCACCTGGAAAAGGTGGGTCTGAAGTGATTCAGTGAACAATGCAGATTCAGAACAAAGGTTGATCTATTGACATTCAAAACAATTTGAGATGCAACTTGTTTAATTCTTCCAGCTTTTGACATTGTCATGATACATGACCATTTTCTTTTGAAAGGAAATACAGATTTCAAAAAAATATTCATTTGTTCATTTATTTATTTGTTTGTTTGTGTGTTTATTTATTTATGCTGAGCTTTTGTCTTTTGTTTTGACGTATTAACCTTGTGGCAAGCCAACCGAAATTTCAGCTCTTGAACATGCAGCTGATATGAAGTCCTATCCCCTAATTTAGCGCCTTAATTGTCCTCTTCTGTGAGTTGTATATCAGCCTTTCTAGAAGAAAATCATTACAGATGTTATCTTAGCAAAATTTGCAGAATTGATACCAAAAAGTTTGTTGGTCTTTGCCGGAAAGTCATGCAATCTCACCATCTCACCTGTCAAGATGAAGCAGCGAATAAGCTTCTTTGTGATAAGGACGGATCCCTTGATTTCCCGGAACTTCGCTGTATACAGATGAATCTAGGTCACGCTTGAGCCCCACTGATCACGATCAGTGAGTTATAAAGCCAGCATGCGGCAGTGTTATGTGTTTGTGTAACTGGATAAATATTTTGAGACTTAGGCCTACATGGGATTTGGTACATGCTGGATTTTATCACCAAAGGTGGCACATTCAGAATGCCTTACAGGCCCTAGGCCTATATCAAGTATCCTTGCTTTGCTACTAGACTGAGCTTATACTGAGCTTGGAATGATCTAACAGGCATTGAAATGAACATTAAATGACCCAGGAGGTAATTATTTACCCATATTTTCACCATTTAGAAGCAAAGAAAGTGTTAATAGTAGAAAATATGTCGATTAAGTGGGTGGGTATTACAATGTAAATCAACAGTATATCAATAGGTCGACCTACCGATGTACATGTACCTACGCCTTTTCCAGCTAGGTGCCGCATCTGCGAAATAATGGTCTATATAATGGACGGTATAAGATAAGTAGAAATTCAAATTAATCTATTAAGGGGCTTTGAAGAATTTCAAAGTTGAATATCTCGAAAACTGTTATACATATTATACATTCAAATTAACTTTTATAAGTTTGTGACATGGCCATATCCAATAAACCAAGAACCAAAATTTTAGCATTTTACTTTATAAAGATTAGGCAAATACACAAAATTTAGATTTTGTTGAACAATGGCAAAGTGTAACATTTCAAACTGTTTTCATTTTGAAGGCACCCAGACAGATTTGCTGTTAAGCAAATCTTCTTTTTTAGTTTCATTTTGTTTTGCTTTTTTTTCTGTTTCATTTCATTTAGATTTTGTGTGTCAGTTTGCATCATGTGTGAAACTACTTCCAATGACTGTATTGTTTTTCATTATAATGCTTCTTGTAATCTTCTTTTTCAGTCTGTTTCTCTTCATACTGATCTAGGAGACCTAAAGATAGAGTTGTTTTGTGATCAATGCCCCAGGACATGTTATGTAAGTATCAGATTCATTTAAATATGGACATTTTTGATAACTATTGATATGAACAAGATGCAAGAAAAATGGCCAGGATTATTTTTGAAAAGGGAAGAGATTGTGAAGCGATGTCTAATGGTTATAGTGGAATATCATGCCTGTGATTATGATTGAAGATCCATCAAGCTTGCTTCAAGTGTACAGATGTATATTATATAGATGTGCACATTTGAGGAAGCTTAAATATAATAAATGCTTCGGGCTTAATTGTACATGTATTTAAGTCTTAGTGATTAGGTATGTTACTTGCAAAAAGAAAACGATTTATTACAGGCTGTCTATGATTGTCATCATTTTCACTAGTGAACAATACAGTCACAACTTTTCAACCTTTCTCACCCCTGCCCTCCCCCAAATATGACCAATATCCTCATTTTACTAATAATGCCAAGCACACTATGGGAATGAAGATTCTGAGTAATTCATACTTTACCTGGGATGCTATCTTTTGTATTAATTGTTCTCCCCTTTACAATGCTATATGTTGACCATTTGACTGGGATCCTGGGTCACAGTGTGATGTTTACATGCATTTCGACACCTGTGGCATGTCTATGCGGAACCTATTGTGGTGAAAACTTTGATTTTGTCATTTTTTAAAAAAGGTTTATGGGCTGAAAATTTGCTCTTTTTTCCTTGATCATGTTGATTGTTTGAAAAATCATTTATGACTGAAAATTACAATGTAATTCTGACCCCACCTTTCCCAAATGCTTTTTTGTTCAGGATGATAATTGTAAAGGGCCTCTTAGAATTAGTTATCTTTTTGCAAACTCTTTTAAGCCTTCTCATAAACTGCTTGGCCAATTGCTTCAAAATTGCATGGAGACACTACTGAGGGCCCCCTAGACGTTAATTTATTCAACAGGTGGTGCTGCAATTTTTAGCTCAGCGTCAATACTTGAAAGCCAACTTCTTGTTTCCACACGAACACACTTTAATGTCAGGCAGTTTACAAAACAGAACTACATCATATCATGGCGGGTACAGGAGGGCAAGAGCCCACGAGATATAGCCATAGCAAGATTTACCAGGGACGAGTATGTTATTAAATTTGATGCTAGGGATCAGCCATTAACATTACAATGACGCAGCTGACTTATCAGTCAGCTGAGCTTTTCAGTGTTCTATGCAGCTTTTCAGAAGGGCTTGGAGAATTTTGATTTTATGGGCACTTAAGCATAGTTTTGGGGGTGGGGGTGGGAGGGTGTACTCCCCATAAGGGCTTATAGTATTTACATGTTATAAATCAAGGTAAAATGCATGCAAATGATAATTGTCATAACCCCTAATATTCTTTGAAAACTTGTAATTTGTACATTAACATGTTCATAACTCTAAATACTTACCTATTTACTGTGTCAGCAGTCAGATAGTATATTTTAATATTGGAGATAATGTTGTACATTGCACATTTCTAGTTAAAACTAATAATGTTAAATATGTTATTGTTGCACACACCCCCATGGTTTACCCTGCTGATGAATGCATCTTGCACCACGGGCAGAATTGAACTAGTTTTCATCCAAAACCAGTTAGCAGTCAACAAGAATCCCATTGTATATTGGACATGACTTTGTACAATCTGTGGCAACAGCACCATTGACTAATTGACTATTCTATAGGGTGTAGAAAACTGCAGTGGGTCCTGGCGCGGCATGGTTGTACATCTTACACTAACCACTAAGGACTTACCAATGTTGGACCAAACAGGACTGAAACTTACTGCCAGACTTGTCTGTGTAAAAATACACTTTAAAAAAAACTCAATTGGTGATTCAAATTCAAAAAAAGAAATGGTCATGGTGGAGGAAGAAATAATTTACAGACCTAAGTGACAGTAAGTCCAGGGTGATCCCAATTCAAATGACAGTAAAAAACACTGAAGCTGCAAAAATTATCCAATTTAATTGGTAATCTCTGTAAACACTAAAATTGAAACGACAAATGCATTGCACTTAAAGATGTCACCTCCTCATGAAGTTCATGTATTAATGCAGAACACTTCAACTGTGTGCTGACTACAGGTTCAATTTTTTATGATCATGACAGAATTCTTCAACTTTCAAATAAAAATATATTGTGGTATATTTGGCAGCTGCTGTCAAAAGAGACATTAATTAAATGCAACAACTTTGTGCATTTCATCAAGCAAATTGCCCAGAAACAACCTACAGGAACAAATATTTTCCCATCACAGAAGACAGTGTCGTGACAGATATATCTTTACCATCACAATTAACAGACATTGATTATGACAAAATGTTACAACCACTAAAACTGTATTAAGACAGATTTGTTATCACTTGTTATCAAATTCTTACAAGTGGATGAACCAGATGGATGTCTGACTAATAATAGGAACTAATTACTACATTTCCTATCAATCAAAACACTGCAACAAAATTTGTGTCACAAATCACCTGTGTGTAACTGTAGTACAACTTTATCCATTAAAAGTATAAAGACCACTTATTACATTGATGTGCATCAAAACTACTGAAAATAAATATTATAAAGTTTCTTGTGTACAAGTGGATATACCAAATGGAGTAAATTATGCAAAGATGACTAGTTGCTTCAAAAATACCCCTGTCCTCATCATTGTTTCAAGATTTAGAGTGTCATAAGTCACTGAAGTAGCAACTCAGCTTTTCATCATTACTGTTCATTTTTTGTTTGTGCAATTTGACACATTAAAAATACATACACCACTTGTCAGTCACTCATTTGATAGTCATCAAAGGTTCAGCTGAAGACACATCACCAATAAAAACACAGTCAGTGTCTGTTATGCAGCTTTTATAATGCTTTCTGTAAATATACAATACATGTATCACAGGAAATATGCATGAAATGAGTGTATAATCACTTGCTATTGTACACCTGTGTAAGTAATTTCACCCAGTAAAACATATGCACCTGTACTTAAATTCAGTCATTAATAGGCACCAAAGGTCCACTCAATTAATATAGACACCCCCAATTCAACTGATCATAAAATTTAAATGATTTCACCAAAGAGAATCCAGTCGCTCTCTGGTACCATGGGTATGCTGTGTGGAGAATCTTTTCTGTATATATGTATAGAATATGTTTCACAGGAACTACACAAAATTTCTCTGTGTAATCACAAAATTAGTATTTGATCCATTAAAATATAATAAAAACATATGCACCTCTAGTTAAATCCAGTTCAAAGGTTCACTCAATTAATATACATGTAGACACCTCCATTTCAATTAATGATTGTACCAACTGGAATCCAGTCACTGTCTGGTAACATACACATGACTACTATGTGTAATTACTTGCCATATACAAATAGTTGAGCACTTGCAGTTACATCCAACAGATGATGACTCAATTCTAACCATAAGATTCTGTCTAAATTCTCGTCAGAAAGTCTGGCTCGATGGTCTATTGCAATCAGCTTCATATGGGAAAATAAGCGCTTCACCTCTGCTGTGCTGATGGCTAAAGTACAGGCAACACTGTGCATATGAAAAACATGGGGAAAGCTGGACTGCAAGGATTCTTCCTTGGTGAAGTGACCACAGATGCTAACAATTGACTTGTCACTTATGTCAGATCACGGAAAATACACCACTCAGGAAGTAACTCATCCTCTTCCCAATCAAAGTGGTCTGCCAGAGTTGGAAATTCCTCTCGTCCATGTATCATGGAGTTGTCAACTTCAAGACTTGAGAGGTCAAGGATGGACAGAGCCTCAGTGAGTGCTGGCTGCTCTAGACGATCGCTCACGTTGTCCTTGACAGCATGAATAAACTTATCCAGCAAATTCTCTTTGAAATAGCCATCACTGTTCTCTGTCGCTTCAGCCCCAATTTGCCTGGCTAGCTTGTGTCTTGTACTATAACAGGCAACTGTTCCTGCCAGCAAACCGTCTAGCTGAACCTGTGTTTCTCTTAACTTCTTGGGAATCATAGACAGGTCCACCACTTTTGCCTGGAATGCACAGGAGGGTGCAGATAGCATTGGCAAGACATCACACAGCATTAGTATTGATTGCAGAGTTTTGTATTTCTTTACCTTCTTTAACACACCAGTGGCTTTGGCCTTTTCTGTGCTGTCCTCTGACTGGCGGTGTTCTCTAGATCTTGTATAATTTCTGGGTACCGAAGTCGCAGACTGTTCACTGCTGTATCATAAGATAGCCAGGGAAAATGTCTTGCTTGCTTTACAACTAAGGGCATTTTCTCGTACAGCTCTTGGACGAGTCTGAGTTTTTGTGTCCGGTTGGGACTGTAATGGTAGAATTTAAAGAGTTTGTGCAAAGGAATTTCTGTTTCCTTCATTGAAGGAATGTCCTTGAATGACTGCTTTGGTGCCAAGGCCAGGCAATG
This sequence comes from Hermodice carunculata, assembly GCA_964020975.1. Lineage (NCBI taxonomy): Eukaryota > Metazoa > Annelida > Polychaeta > Eunicida > Amphinomidae > Hermodice > Hermodice carunculata. The sequence goes on along the minus strand of CAXHWN010002757.1, from coordinate 23,311 downwards.
ATTGTTGCAGTGCATCTTGACCAAGACTGTGCTATCTCTTGTGAGCTGTGCTATAACACCCTTTTCTTTACCTGTCATGACTGCTGCACCATCTGTGGTCAAAGATGAAAGATTTCTCAATTACAGGCCTTTCTCTGCTGCACACGATCAGACACATGCTGTTAGGGTATTCACCTTCCCATTAACTACTTTTTCATTGAATAGTCATAAGACATAGGGCATTTTATCTGTTGAAATGTATTTCACAACACTTCCCAAATGTTTTGAAACGTTTTGCATGCAACAACCCTCATCCATACCCAAACCAAAGACTGGGCTTGACTTAACCCTGGAAACAGTCTCCTTTTCAATCACATCTGACATGCACTTTTAATGTTTCTGTATACTTTCTTGGCCAGTATATGTCTTCTTAGTTCCATTTGTAATTTTCCTGATTTTTGTCTTGATCAATTCCAAGCACCAAATCAGCTAGCTGCTAATACAGGGTAGTATGTGGAAGGTTATTTCTGGCTAAAAACATTATTTTGTGCAACTCTGTGAAGCCAGCCACTTTGTCATCTTTTCCCTTGGTGAGTAAGTCTGTTATGTATTGTCCCTCTGGTTCTACCATTTGTGCTGTCAGGTGTTGTTCACTTTTCAGATGTTGTCGGATATTATTTTCTCGCAGATACCTACAGGGCTCTGTTGACCATATCTGGGATCCTGTATCTCCCTTTGTCTGGTACTTTTGGCACAGTTTGCAACAAAGAACTTCTTGATCTAGCCCATCTTCATCTTGCTCAACACAGCAGACAATACCGGGATATTCCTTTGCCCACTCACTCTGGTAGCCCCCTTTGTGCCCTCCATGCTTCTTAACCCTCTTTCCTGGATTTATTGTTACATTTTCAATTTCACAACTGTCTCAGACTTTCCTCTTGTTTGGGATACTATGGATACGGTCTGTTGTGATTCAAGATCCATCTCAGTATGGCTGTCTAACTGGGGCTCGGCTTCTTCTTGTGTCAGTTCAACATCTATCTCAGTATTGGTAACTAGTGAAAGCGGCCTCGCGTCAAACCGGCCTTGGGTTAAAGCGGCCCTGAGTCAAACCGGCCTCAAGTCAGACCGGCCCCGAGTCAAACCGGCCTCGCCTCTGGTGAAACCAACCTCCAGTCAAGCCGACCTTCAAGTCAAACCAGACCTTTCAATGGAAAGTAGGGGACAAGTTAGCTTGAATGCACTATAGTGTCAGTGTAGTACCTGGTCTGGTTTATACTGAGCCACTCTCATATTGTTCCATACAGTGCTATAGAAGGTGCATATGACTTAACATAATTGTAATTATAATTGTTGATTAGGCCAAACAGAAAAAGTTGTTTGTATCCGCTAACCCGACCGACCAATCTTTTTTCATCTCAAAACTTGCCGACCTACCCATTGAAATGTTGTCTTTGTAATGTTATACCGACTGACCTACTGTTTTCTCAAAAAAAAAATTAAATTTAAAAAAAATTAAAAAGGTAAAAGGTAAAAAGAAAATGTAGAAAGAGCCGACCTACCTACCGATATTTTTTTCAGTCCGTTAGGGCAAAGATAGATTTTTCGGCTTTATTTTTGAAAATCGTATAACATGCATAATATAGAAAAGCATAAAAGCCCCTAAGACTTCTGGAAGGTTCAAAATTTGATCTGATGAAAAATGGCAAAGTCCAGTAGGGCCTACATTGTATATCCAGTAAGAGGTAATATGTAATGTTAGGGACCTAGACCTCTCTGATAAATTCGAGTGAAATCTGTGGTTTTTAATAAAATTTCTGTTGTCTATGGCTTGTGCTTTTGTTTATTACACATTCCTCGATCCAGCACAATGAACTTAGGCTAGGCCCCTATATGGAGGCCTAACTTCCATACATATGAGATATTCATCTGAAGATAGGGTAACGTCGGGTACTATGGGCCCCAAACTTTTTTCGCTTAAAGTTTGAAAATGGAGAGAGGCAGCAGCTGGTATTCATTTTTTATAGGTAGCACTCCTAATCATGTAGGCCTGCCCTTAAAACATTAGGCCCTACTTGTTCCTTAACATACAAGTACATATTTACTCTCACAATTTCACATTTTCTTTATATTGTACGGTATTGAAGTCATGAAACCCAATTTTAGAGCTTTATTGATAATATAGGAATTTCATATTACAGTCACCACTATTGTAGGATTCCCTGCAATCCCTAGTGTAACAATGGTAATATGTTCACACACCCCTTCCATTTTTTTTTTCTAATTTCGATAATTTGTTGAAAATCATTAAACTGACAACAGCATCATGTAGTGACCAAATTATAGTTGATATTAAGAACAGCTACATCCGTACTGAGTTTTCAGAGAATCTAACATATGGTTTCGAAGCAATTAGTCAAAAAAAAAACGAAGACGCACACAACTACAACACAAGAGGAGTGTGACAGTCCTGTGCTTAGCTGATTCTTCATGAACAAACAGGAGTGATCAATGCCACTTAGTAAACATCTTTCTTTGACCCTTCCACAAGGAACATTTTCACGAAGTTTCAGTATGATATGAATGACGGTTTGGAAAAGATGTCAGAAATAGCGAAAACAAACAAAAATTCATATAAAAAGAAAAAGAAAAATAAGAGCGCCACCTCCGGAACAAATTAAGTTCTATGGTTACCTGGAGTGCCCCCATGCAATTTCGAAGCAATTGGCCAAGTGATTTTAGAATTTTTTTGAGATTTTGCAAAAAAAAAAATCACGTGGTGCTGAACAAAGTAAGAACAAGGAGCCTCTAGGAGTTTCCCCATGTGATATCAAAACAATCGTGCGAGCGGTTTTGGAGAAGATTTTATAAGATTTGCAGCTTAATGTGAGTGGCAGTTTTGATAGTTCTGTGCTCAGCTGACCATTCATGAACAAACTGTAATGCTCAGTGCCACCTAGTGTACAGGTTTCTTTGACCCTACCACAAGAAACATTTCCACCAAGTTTCAGCATGATCTGAATGACGGTTTGGAGCAAATGTCAAAAATAGCAAAAACACACATAAATCATTTTGAAAAGTTGTTGGTTTTTTTTTTTAAATCAGAGCTCCACCTCCTAAACAAATTAGGATCTAGGGGTACCCAGAAGTGTCCAATTCTAAGCAATTAGCCAAGAAGATTTTTCTACGATTTTGTCAAGTGTCAGGTGGTACTGAACAAATTAAGAAGTATGTGTCTCTAGGAGTGTCCCTGTGTGAAATCAAAGCAATCGGGTGAGCAGTTTTAGAGAAGATTTTGTACGATTTGCAGCTGAATCTGTGTGATGTTTCTGGAGAAGAAAACACAGAAAAAAACATGGAAAATAGAATATAATTGCAGCCCCACCTGATGAACAAATTAAGGACTAGGAGTGTCCCTGTGGGATATCAAAGCAATATGGTAGAGCAACAACTCTGCGTTCTCTCATAGACCGCATTGTGGCGCTGCGGACAGCTTTCATCCGGGTATTCAATAGCGCGTCAACCTGAGTAGCGTCGCATACTATGATGTGTTAACGCATGGTGCAAACTGAGCGTTTTTCTTGGCGAATGAAATAACCAAGTGTAACTCATAATCATGATAATGTTATCATTAATAAATACTTTTTGTAGAAAGTAATGCAATCAAGGAATGAACCCAATACACATTGTTGTGGAGTTAATCACATTTGATTTTAATTTTAATTTAACTTTTAACGCTACCTGCCTGCCGACCCCCCTCCCCCCCCACACACACAAACCCACCCACACACATACAGTAACACTGTAAAACTTGGGAATTTATCTACAATAACATTTTCTGATGAGGTTGTCTACTTGTATTTATTTTTGACACAAGGACAACACACCCGGCAAATAAAATATAATCGACTTCAGTGTTTCCAACCTGCCAAACTTACAATCTGGGAGATAAAAAGTAAAATTAAGGCCAAGGGAGATTGGTAAATTAACATGAAATATAGAAGGGAAATATTGATGAAATTCCGGGAGGTGACTCAAAATTGTCAAAAATCCACACTTTTTCGTGAATTTTCTGCATAAAATTCTGGGAGTCTCCCGAGAAATCCGGGAAGGTTGGCAATACTGCAACTTCTTAAAACGCTATGACCAATGTTGTTTTATCCTACTCATCGCCCGCGATGAACCAGGTCACATTAAATCCTTGCAACAGGAGTCTTACGAAATCCTCATGCTGTTTAGTCCATATTATGTGCTATGTCGATAATTTGTTATATGCATTATCTTAATAACTGTTGAAGAATATTCTTTATTATTGCATTTCTTTCGACCATTCACATAGTCGATTGGCGCTACGCAGGAATGTTACAAGCAGAATGCAGTTCCCGGTCACCGCGGTTCAAATGGATTTTTCACTTTTTTAACACAACATACGAACAAATGCATTCATGCTCTGCTATAATATAATCTTATCTTTCGTGTGTGTAAAATTTATTAGCAGATATTACGTGAAAAGGAACATTTTTGGCACTTTGATTGCCGATACGTACAATGTTATCACAGTGTTTGCAAATCCGCCAAGACTTATGTTCACCCGCAGGCGAGTACCCGGATGAAAGCGATAACTCGCGCCGTGTAGTGGAAGTTTCTGGAAACTTTAGAAACTGCCCTTCCCTATTGGGTGAGCTGTGTTGGACAAGATTTTTTAAGATGTGCCCCCCCCCCAAAAAAAGAGACAAATTTGTTAAAAAATCCAAAAATCACTGGATCACAACCATTTGAAGAAACCAGGTAGAGACCCACCCAATGTACATTGCCACCAAATTTGAGGTCAATCTGGATAAAGCTTTTGGAAGAGAGGTCGATATTATGAATTAGCATTAGAATGCCCATTGGCTTACATAGGAAAGGTGCATTTATTGATAAGTACCCGAGTTGAAAAAAAAATCATTAAAAATCAGGAATCCACAGCAGTGCCATATAGTGAACAATTTTGTTTGACCATGCCACAAGGAATATATCCACAAAGTAGACGTAGTAATCAAAAGCAAAGCTGCATTTGCTGGTAAGTATCTGAATCGGAAAAAAAAAATCCTTAAAATCCACAGCAGTGCCACCTTGTGAACACCCATTTTTGACCCTGCTACAAGAAACTTCTCCACAAATTTTCACCTTTATCCGAGTGACGGGTCTGGAGAAGAAGTCAAAAATAGCAAAAACATGCCAAAAATCACAGCGCCACCTGGGGAAAAAATCAGGAGCTAGGAGTCCCTAGTAGTGTTCCTGTGTGATATGAAAGCAATTAGGTGAGCGGTTTTAGAGTAGAAGATTTTTAAAGATTTGTCACCCAAAAGAACAACGATAATTATCATAAAAAATATAAAACAATCACTGGAGAGTAAAACATGGTAGAGACCCACCCAAGGCACATCCCTACTAAGTTTGAAATGGATCTGGCAGACATTTTATTTTAGAAGAAGTCGAAAATGGAAATGTTGACGGACGTCTCACGGACAACGGACAGAAAACCATAAGATAAGCTCAGCTGACTGACAAGTCAGCTGAGCTTAAATTAATAATAAAAAGAAGTAGAAGGAGCAGAATCGTAGGATCACCTGGTGAAAGATGTAGGGATCAACAGAAGTGTCCCTATGCAACATCCATGCAAGCATGTGTGACGCGGTTTCCGTGAAAAATAAAAACGCCAAAAAGGAGCAAAAATTGTAAACAAGATAAAAATCCCTGGAGAGTAATCATCAAACATGGAAGACACCTCCCAAGGAATATCCCCACCACGTGTTAAGTGAATTTAGCTGAAGGTTTTGGAGAAGCGGAAAATATGAATTATTCCTTTTGTAATTCCCATTGACAAACATAATAGTCAAAAGGAATGTATAAATAAACTGACAAGTATCGATATTGAAAAAAGTTCAAAATCAGGAATAAAGAACATGACCACCTAGTGGACAACTGTGTTTGACCCTTCCACAAGGTATATTTCCAGTAAACTTCAGAACAATTTAAGTGACTACTTTGAAGAAGTTGGAAAGGATAAAACCACACAAAAATCTGTTTAAAAAGTATAAAAATGCAGTGCGCCTACTTCAACTAATTAAAAGGGTCCTCAGAAGGGTGCCTATCCAATTTCGAAGCAATTGGCAAATCAGTTTCAGAGTAGATGAATTTTTAAAGAATTTTTTAAAACAAAAACCCCCAAAAATGCTTTTAAAAATCTAAATATCACTGGAGCATGACCCTTTAAACAAATGTGGTTGAAACTGATCGAAAGTGCATCCTCACCACATTGGAAGGGCACAAGTTTTTAAAAGTAGAAAATGTGAATTGAGGATGGACGGATGACGGATCATCCTGTAAACTCAGCTGATTGACAAGTCAGCGGGGCTGAAAAGAAAAGTGATGAGCCCGTTCTCGTCTGACCTTCAACTTATAGAAAGTCCTACCCTGGTCTAGGGGTACTCAGGAGTGTTTCAACGTAATTTTGAAGCAACTAGCAATGTGGTTTAAAGAGAAAGAAATATTTTATGATTTTGCCATTTAAAAAGGGGAAAATATCATAAAAATCTAAAAGCTAGTGATGTTTTTGAAGAGGTCGACCATGTAAAAAACCATTGTAATTCCCATTGACTTTGACTGTAACCAACAGTAATGCATGCATTGACTGATAAAAACTCAACTTGAAAATTTTGTCAAGGGTCAATAGCATCACCAATTAGTCAACAATTTTGCTTCTCCCTTCCAGGAGGTAGAATTCCACCAAGTTTCAGAACAATTTTAGGGGCACTTCTGGAGAAGTAAAAATAGCAGAAAAACACACAAAATTACAAAAAAGGAAAAAGAAAAAAAAGAAGAAAAAAAGCAGTGCCAACTGCTGAACAAATTCAGATATACAAAGGTGTCCCCTTGCAATTTCAAAGCGGCTAAGCAATTTTAGAGAAAATGATATTTTAAATATTTTGTCTCTCACCCCCCCCCCCCAGGGCGGATGAGAGTGGAAGGTCACACAAGGGTAAATACATGATTGATCACAAATATGCATGCCAAAGGATGTAATTGGTGAGTGGCATACCCCACCATCTATTCTCTCGGTGACGGCTTTTTCTGTCCATTCATGCTCTTGTGGCTCTGCTGTGATAAATAGTATGGCATATGCAATCACAATGTGCAATTTAAGTCATAAGAAAAGAGGAAGGTAGGCTTTGTATGTAAATAATGACAAGATACTGGGGTAAAAGAAGAGCACATGGTACTCGTTACCTTTTCGACATTTTTGACGACTTTAAGTAAGATGGTCCTACCTATAATTAAGCCTAATTTTTACATTTCAAGTTTCACATTGTAGCATTTATTACCTATCTGGGAGAAGAGAAGCATTATCTTAGTGTGGAAAAATTAATTTAATGTATATTTGGTGTGGTGAAAGCAATATTAATATAGATATGATAGTTTGCTAAAAAGCAATAGCAGATGGCACTAAAATGAACTATTTTGCCAAAAAAGGTGATGTTTAAAGATACAGTTTCCATGGCAACCAAACACAGGTAACTGAGGACACCAAGGCAAAATAATTTTAGGGGACCCTAAGGATAAATAAAAATTATGTTGTAGCTTTCTGTACGGTGGGGTAATTAAATTCTCCAAAATGGGTCTCTGGTTGCTTGTCTAATACAGATTCAGATTTTCAACTTATACTCCAAAACCATCAGGCAGATTTACTTCATACTTGGTGGCAATGTTCCTCTAGTGGGTTTCAAACCGTCAGCTTATGATTCACCTGAGCACAGGATCAATCCTGATCCTCTAGTTTTTTTTTTTTGTTTTTGTTTTTTTTTTTTTTTGATAAATCTGTAAAAATCTACTACTCGGAAACTGCTCACCCAATTGCTTTGGTATCACACAGGAACACTCAGGGGACTCTTGGTTCTTAATTTGTTCACGGGGGGGGGGGGATTTTTTTGTATTTTATTTGTCATATTTTGTGTGTTTTTGCTATTTTCAACTTCTTCTCCAGAACTGTCACTCAGATTCAGCTGAAACTTTGTGAATATGTTTCTTGTGAAAAGATCAAACAAAGTTGTTCACCAGGTGGCACTGCTGTGGATTCCTGATTTTTAATAATTTTTTCAATTTGGGTACTTACTGGTAAATGGATCTTTCCAATTGATTACTATGTAAGTCAATGGGCTTTCTGATGCTGATACAATGTATCACATTTTGGACTTCTCTGAAGAAACTGTCCATCAGATTGACTTCAAATTTAGTGGCAATGTAACTTGGGTGGCGGTTTCGGAGTATAAGTCTCTACCAAGTTTGTTCAAATGGTCATGCTCCAGTGATTTTTTTTAATTTTTATATGATTTTTTTGGGGGGGGGGTAATCTTTAAAAAAGTTTTGATAGGAAAGTTTAACATGGAATTTTCTTGTAATGGCTATAACTTATGGTAAATTATTTTTGCCAGATTTGTCTCAAATTTGGTAGGGTTGTACCTTGTCGTATCCCAAGCTCACAGAACATCAAGTGTAATGAATCTTTATGTCAGCTGAGCATGGGCTGTTCAGACCGCCCTCTTGTTTTCGTAAAATTTCTGTTTCAATTTGCTATTGTGAACCTCTGCAAAGCCATCACTCAGATTGAATTGTCGCTGGAATCTGGAAGGGTCAAACAAATTCTTTACTATGCTTTGATGTTGATTATTCCTGACTTCTAACAAATATTTCAGTTTGAGTACTTAGCAATTAAATTCTACATCATAACTATGTACATGTATGTAGTTCAATGGGAAATGGAATTGTAAGGCATGTTTACTTCTCCAAAACCATTGGCCTGATCCACTTCAAACTTGGTAGGGATGTACTTGTACACTTCAGAATTTTTTGTTCACTTTGGGCACAAATTCTTAAAAAAAACTCCAAAACCAAATGGCCAATTGCATTGAAGTTGCATAGAAACATTTCTGAGAATCTGTCAGATCTTAATTTGTTAAGGAGGTGACACTGCCATTCCCTCCCCTCCCCCGTTTATTAGTCCCCCGCCCACTTGGTGGGGGACTATAGGTTTGCACCTCGTCCGTCCGTCCTTCCGTCTGTCCTTCCGTCCGTCCGTCCGTCCGTCCGAAGCTTCTCCGGGCCATATTTCCAACACCATAACACCCACAGCTACCAAATTTAATGTGTTTGTACTTCCTAGGATAGAGGTGTATGGTGTGCCAAAAGTAGGTCACTAGGTCAAATATCTGGGTCACAATACATATATATGAAAAATCTTGTCCGGGCCATAACTTTTTTGTCCTTTTACTTAGAGTCATGAAATGTTACACAAATGTGAAGCTTAGTCTAAGAAAGTGTCATAAAGCAAAACTAGGTCACTAGGTCAAATATTTGGGTCACCACGATATGTAAATATAAAGAAACAAATTTTGTCCGGCACATATCTTCCCTATATTAATGCTACCTCTTCAATTTTTTTATGGTGGGTAGACCTTAGGTAGTAGCTGTGCATAGGCATTGTTTTGTGTGGCTAATTACTTGCATTAATTAATTATTTAACAAAGTTCGTTAAGCAAGACAAATTTTGTCCGGGCCATATCTTCTAAACTATTAATGCTAGCCCTTTGAATTTATTGTGGTGGATAGACCATAGGTAGTAGGTGTGCATAGGCATTGTTTTGTGTGGCTAATTACTTGCATTAATTAATTATTTAACAAAGTTCGTTAAGCAAGACAAATTTTGTCCGGGCCATATCTTCTAAACTATTAATGCTAGCCCTTTGAATTTTTTATGGTGTGTAGACCTTAGGTAGTTGGTGTTCATACGCATTGTTTTCTGTGGCTAATTACTTCCATTAATTAATTAATTAACGAAGTTCATTAAGCAAGCTCAAGATATAATACAAATTTTGTCCGGTTGACTTCTTGTTATAAAAGTTTACTGATAATGTATTGTGATCTAAAAGTGTGTCACAACGCAAAACTAGGTCACTAGGTCAAATATCTAGGTCACAGTGTAAACTCCATGTAAAACCTTGTCCATGCCATATTTCCCTTACTATAATACCTACAGCTACCAAATTTATTATTTTAATACTACCTGGGGAGTTGTTGTGTCACATGGCAAAAGTAGGTCACTAGGTCAAATATCTAGATCACTGTGAAATCCATTCAAAATCTTGTCTGGGCCATAACTTTTTTGTCCTTTTACTTAGATTAATGAAATTTTACACAAATGTGAAGCTTAATCTAAGAATGTGCCATATTTTTAATTTTTTTTTTTCATCTAGGTCACACCCCTATATAGTAGTCCATTCAACCTCGTGGGCGACGAGCGGGGGACTATGTATTGCTCTGCAATACTCATTAACTTGTTTATATAAATTTTTGTGGTTTTGACTTCTCCAAAACTTCCGTTCAAATTGATGCTGAAATTTGGTAAAGATATATCTTCTGGAAGGGTCCAAGAAAGTTGTTTGCTGGGTGGTGATGTTTTTGGAATTTGAAACAACCTCAAATTAAATGATTGTCAACTCTGACTTCAGTCAGTGAGTGTAACAGCGGGGCTCCACTGTATTCACATTTACATGTAGGTCTGCAGTTTTGTGGTCAAAGATGATGTACACATTGGTAGCAAGGCAATGGTATCTTTGCTTTATTTGACAGAACTTCCTTGCACTGTGTGCCAGTGACTACTATAATGGGTGTATATTCCACAGAAACATAAAGGGCTTCATGGTACAAACAGGAGATCCCACTGGTAAGCTACATGATGCAGCCCAGCATTAGGGTTGTGCCTAGCCCTAAAGGACCTCCCCACGCTCTGTTGACTTGTGGTTATATTAGCCAACAGAGCCTGGGGAGGTCCCTTGGGCTGCATGCACAACACCTGTCTAAAAAGTTACATCAAGTCTGCAGCAGATGCATGACATAGGTTTGCTTGGAACTCAATAGGACTCACACACATGTATAGACATTCCTCACCTAAAAAAAAAAGAGGAGGGAGAGATCATCCAAGTTGCAATAAGGTCACTGATCAAAGGATTTTGTTTATGTTGTTCTTCAGGCAATAAGTCTTGGAGTTCAATGTGCCAACCATTGAAGTACTTACATCTAGACTGAGTCAACACACTCAACACAGTGTGGTTGCAATGGAACCAGCTTTAACTCCTTCAGTACCAGCCAGGACTAAAGTTGAACAGTTCCTTAAAACTCTTCTGAATTATAATAAGGATGCTAGAGTCATGTTGCTTGTACAAAGACCTTTCATTGAAGTATCAGCCTGCTGAACTTACATAGAGTATGACAGTCCACGGCAACAGCTTCCTTTGGCTTGCTTGGGGTGCATTGTACCCAAAGTGTAAGGAGGAAAGCTGTTGACTCTGTCAAAAATCTGACACTGAAAGAGTTAATCGAACAAAGCTGTTGACCTAAACCATTCACATTCTCTGGAAGTGCCCAAGTTCGACCAGACCTGCTAGTAGTAGTACTGAGTAGTTAAAAGGCAGGCCTTAATCAGGGCAATTTGTAAGACGAATTTAAAGGTGGAATTGTTGACTCAAATTCAGATAAGTGTGACCATCATTTTTGCAAGCACTCCAAGGCTGCCAGTGTGTCTGTGTGTTTGCCTGTCTCAGTGTGTGTCTGGATTTGTATGTGTGTGTCTGTATGGGCATGTATTTGTGTGTGTGTATGTGTGTTTGTCTGTGTGTGTGTGTGTGTCTGTGTATGTATAATGTTTATTGCATCAATACACCCACAAAGGGACTAAATGCCAAGGAGAACAAGGTTGTTCCACAGACAGATGGATGGACACACGGACACACAGAAAAAGCAATTTCTCTGTGCCCCTCCTCCAATGTGTATCTGTATGGGCATGTGTCTGTGTGTGTGTCTGTCTGTGTGTGTGCCTGTGTATGCATATTTAAAGTGTGTGTCAACACACACTTTTCTGTTTTTCCTGAAATTCTTTCTTTCTTTCTTCTTTACCAGCAAATTTGTCCAACACTTTTCTTGGATGCTATTATACATGTACATAGAAACTCCAAACTTGGCATGATTGTACCTCCATACCAGCAGTTTGACCGTTTTAAACAGAGGAATAAAAAGTATAATAGATAGAGATGTCATTCCAACTTCTACTCCTGTGTTATGTAATAGTTGTACATTGCCATACCAATATGCTTTGAAGACACACACACTGATTTGCTACTATCAGCAATCATCTTTCCTAGCCTGTTTTTATTGCCCTGTGTAATGTGCTATCCATTTAGTGCTGTCTGCAGTTACTTCTCTATTGTCTTCAATACTCAATAAAATACATTTAGTAATCAATGTATGCAGCTGTTTTTTTTCAATTGATATTAATGAACACACAAATTACTCAACTGATATACATTGTTGTGACAACCTACCCCTTTATTTTAGGAACAGGGAAAGGTGGAAACAGTATCTGGGGTCAGAAGTTTGAGGATGAGATCTCTGAGAGTTTGAAGGTAGCTATGTCTGGATGTTCTTTTGTATCCATTTCTTTAGTTATAATAAGTGGCTTGAAAAAGAATTCACATCCAGAGAGCCCCGTGATCTCCCAGTACATTGCTCCCTTCACTATGTTCATATTGCACATGTCCAGAAAATAGGCTTTGGGTGCATTTTGTGGTATTTGTTTTGTTATGGAAAATGACATTTGGGCACCAACTGTTTTGTTGTCTCTACTTCACACTAATCCATACTCTATTGGATACTTGATCATTGCATGTAAAAACAATATCCAGCCTCGCATATCTTGAATTGTGGGAAGGATAGAGTGTGTTTTTGATGTGACACCATTTGAACTTGTACTTTTTCATTGAAATCCTAGTGTTCAAACTCTGTTCTCTTTACATTACAATTTCAAGTGAATATGTGATTTCATCAGCAAAATATGTCTATTTATGCCCCCCTCCTAATGGGGGAGGGGCATATAGAAATTGCCTTTTCTGTGTGTTTGTGTGTCTGTCCGTCCATCTGTGGAAAAGCCTTGTCGAGACCATAACTCCTTTATTATTTCATAGATCTTCCTCCAACTGTACATTACTGTTGTTTATCACTTGAGGTTGTGTCATGAATTAGGTTACAGACTTTATGGTGGGGAAGGACAATGATGTGACCCTGGCAAGAGCTCAGTTCATACACCTGTAAAAAGCTGACATGTAGGTGTTGTTTCATATTTCAGTTATCACAAATTAGCGAGCTCAGAATTATATGACAAAAATCCATCCATGTTTATCTGACATTTTATCTGTTAAATGCCGTCCATGGAATTTTAAAATACCAAAATGCTGATTTTTTAGACTGAAAAATGCTAATATGAAAAATAAAAGGATTTATAACTGTGTTGTGGCCTATTAGGACTAACTTCCTTCCTTCCTTCCTTCCTTCCTTCCTTCCTTCCTTCCTTCCTTCCTTCCTTCCTTCCTTCCTTCCTTCCTTCCTTCCTTCCTTCCTTCCTTCCTTCCTTCCTTCCTTCCTTCCTTCCTTCCTTCCTTCCTTCCTTCCTTCCTTCCTTCCTTCCTTCCTTCCTTCCTTCCTTCCTTCCTTCCTTCCTTCCACTATTCCGAAAACCACCAAACTTGCCATGGTGACTGACCTACCAGTGAAGTTACCAGATTTGTCCAGAGTTTTTCTCAGACCCTACTATTCCGAAAACCACCAAACTTGCCATGGTGAGTGACCTACCAGTGAAATTAAGCACCTGACTTGGAATAGTCATGATGTTTAAAATCATGCAAATTAGAGGCACTTAAAATTTTAAAAGCTCCATATCTTCCAAACTATTGCAGATGGACACGAAGTTCTAACTTACACATATATGTTGGAGACAACTGGCAAATCCAATAGCACACAAACAAAACTTAAGGAATTTTAATGCATGCTAAATTCACCAAATTTCTCCCCAATCCACATGCAGGCTTTCAACTGCATCCTGTATGACCTATCGCTTGACCTCTGTGGTGCCAGGTAACCATTTTCATTCATAATTAATTAGCTTGAACCCATCTCACAACTTTCTGCCCATGCATGCTGATTGTACGCTTTGGAAGGTCTGGGTCTTGTAGCAAATTGTGGTGTGGGGTGGGGTGGGGGTGGGGACTCCCAACAACTGTGTCATGAGGCTCTCAATAAAATACAGAGTATCTCTTTCTGTTCATGCAAGAACAGAATGACTCCATGCTGCCATATGTACCAGGCAGGCTTTTGCTTCCACTGGTGTCCTAGCTGGCCTGTTTTTACTTGAGGCAATGTCAGTCTACTGAGCTCAGTCCCACGGAACTCACAGCTCTGGACTTCTAGGCAGAACAAGCCTGAGTGTACCCTCTGATAAAAATAGACAATATACAAAGCTGAGTCAGCCAGACCAGGGAAGTGCAAATATTTGTGTCATCTCAGTGGACACTTTCCTGTCTTTGTTTTCTTGTAACCAGTGAGATGAAGCCTGTTCTTCATAGCCAATACTGAGACAGTATAGTTTTGTCTTGGTTCACAAGTACATGTTTATGTAGTTTTTGACAGCTTCTGCTAAAATTTGTTTATGTAATAAAGGAAAAAAGACAGTTTTGTATTGCATGTATACACATCCCTCTAAATTTTAATATGTGTACACTGTACATGCACATATACTCATCAATACTGCCCAGAAGGGCTGACCCTCTCAGGAGTGGGCACTTTTCTCTGGTTGCGAGGGTGCTCACTGTAGAGAGGTTTCACTGGACAGTGGTACTTGCAATTTAAGACCATACCTAATCAATGAATACCAGACAAAAGTGGTCACATAGGACAGGTGATCTTTCATCTCAGATAAATAAACGAAGAAATAAATGGCAATTTCTTTCTTTCTTTCTTTCTCGGACCCTACTATTCCGAAAACCACCAAACTTGCCATGGTTGCCATGAACCAAAACTGAGCATTTTAATTTATGAAAATTAGGCTAATACACGAAATTTAAATTATGTTGAACCATGGCTAGGTATAGCATTTAAAACTGTTCTCATTTTGAAGGCACCCAGACAGATTTGCTGTGAAGCAAATCTTCTTTTCTAGTTGTCTGTTAAGTGCCGTTCACGGAATTTTAAAATACCAAAATGCTGATATTTTTGGACGGAAAAGTGCTAATATGAAAAATAGAACGGTTTATAACTGTGGTCTGTGGCCTGAAACAACATTGACCTTGTGGTTTATAGGTCAAAGTCACAGCTGGCATCTGTAGTCAAACCTTTCTCCAGACCATAACTCCTTCATTAATAATCACATCTTCTTAAAACTTTGTATGCTTATTCTTCTTCACTACATGAGGCAACCGTGACCTTTAGCTATGTAGGTCAAGGTCACAGTGGCCATTTGTCGGCAGACATATTCTTGTGTGGATCCGAAATCTTCCTCTGACTTTAGGTGATCATTGTGTCTTACAAAAGGGTATGTTATTGTGTGGCTGGGTATACTGGTTTCACCATGTCCGTCTGTCCATCTGTCCATCTGTCCATCTGTAAAAAAGCCTTGTACATTACTGTTGCTTATCACTTGAGGTTGTGTCATTAAACAACATTGACCTTGAAGTTTATAGGTTAAAGTCACTGCTGGCATCTGTGATGATAATTATGTCACTGCAATAATGACATACCTTTGGTAAGAAGCAATAATCACGTAAAGTTGGGTCTGTAGCAGAATCCTTGCAAGCAAAATATCACCACATCAAACTGTCAATGTGGTAGTCTCCATGCAGAGACCAATGAATATCCCAGCGGGGGGTATCCAGAAGGCTGTTTTAAAATCATGGTACTGTAACAACAGTTCAGCAGACTGGCATACTGGCATCACAGTACCCTTGTTGAGGACCGGGATGCTACAGTAAACGGTAACCCCTCCAATTGTACATGTATATTTTGTCAGGCATATGCAACAATTCACACTCAAATACTTCTTGTGTTTAAGCTTATATTCGTTTATACTTTCTCATTCTCAGTTCTGCCTTAGACAGTCCCATTCACCCTAGGTGGGCCCATTGATCTGCCAGGAAAGGCTGCAGTGGCAAAAGCTACATGTGGAGTATGTACATGAAGTTAATGTTTGTGCAGCACACATTCTCAGTTTGCTGAGCTTTTTGGATGGTGGTCACTTGTCTGTCACAAGATCAACTTCTTTTCCAAAACCTTGAACCAGATTCCTTTCAAACTTGGTAGGGATATACCTTAGGTAGGTTCAACCAAGTTTATTCAAACAGCCATGCTTCAGTAATTTTAGATGTTTAACTCAGCTGACTTGTCAGTCAGATGAGCTTTTTGGATGTCAGTTATCCGTTGTCTGTTGTCATCCATTCGCACTTCACTTTTTTGACTTCTCCAAAACAATTGGCCACATCTTCACACTTGCTGGTGCCTCAGCTTGGGTAGGTCTTTACCAAGTGTGTTCAAATAGTCATTAATTTAGGAATTTCTTAAAAAGGAATTTTGAGTGATTTTTAAATTATTTTATTGATTATTCTTCATTTTCTTCCAAAATCTTAAAAAAATCTTCTGCAAGGCGTTGTAGCCAATTGCTTCAAAATTGTAAAAGGACACTTTTGAGGACCCCTTGACTTCAGTTTGTTCAAAAAGTTGTGGTATGATCTTCAGCTGACTTGTGAGTCAGCTGAGCTTATCTTATGGTCCTCCGTCCATCGTCCATCTGAATTTTTCAGAGGTAGAGGGGACCGGTTTAAAACCACCAGTTGCCTTTTATGGGTGACTGCCTGTCTCAAGTTAGGAGTGAAATTTGTTTCTTCACATTGGTATTGGAAGATGAATGGTGATGCTTTGGTAACTCTGGAATCCCTTTGCTGTCAGTGTTTGTTTTGAAATTTTTGAATATGGGTCGTGTTTTTCAACATACCCTGTAAGTGTAACTTACTAGAGACGTCCGTCGTCCCTCATTAACAATTCACATTTTCGACTTCTCCTCCAAAACCACAGGCCAGATTAACTTCAAACTTGGTGGGAATGTACCTTGGGTGGGTCTCTACCAAATTTGTTCAAAGGGTCAAGGTCCAGTGATTTCGGGATTTTTTATGAATTTTTTGTTCTTTTTTTTGTCAAATCTCAAACAAATCTTTTCCGCAACCGCTCACCCAATTGCTTTGATATCACACTGGACAATGCTGGGGACTCAAAGCTCTGAATTTGTTCACCAGGGTGGCACTGCAAATTTTTTCTAAATTTTTTATCATTTTTTGTGTGTTTTTGCTATTTTTGACTTCTTGTCCAGAACCGTCACTCAGATTAAGCTGAAACTTGGTGGATATGTTTCTGGTGGAAGGGTCAGACAAAGTTGTTCACTAGGTGGCACTGCTGTGGATTCCCGATTTTAATAGATTTTTAAAAATTTGGGTACTTATCAATTAGTGCACCACCTTTTCTATTGCTTACTATTCAAGTCAATGGGCATTCTAATGGTAATTCACATTTTGGTCTTCTTTGAAGAAACTGTCTTTCAGATTTACTTCAAACTTGATGGCGATGTACCTTTGGTAGGTCTCTACCAAGTTTGTTCAAGTGGTCATGCTCCAGTGATTTTTGAATTTTTTATGATTTTTTTTTTCAAAAATCTTAAAAGACACACTCTCACTCATCCAAAACATAATAAATCACATGACCTCAGGATCAGTTCCTGATCCTTGTACTTTTGTTCATTTTTTGACCAAATCTTAAAAATCTGTGTAGGAACTTGTATCAGCTTTACAGTGCTACCCTGGTATATTGCAATATTGTCAAAAGTGGTTTTGCACATATGTGAATAATGTCAATTGGTAAATTTGGCGCGCTCACAGCAGTGGCTGGGTAGTGATGAAACATTCTGTCTCTCACCCTCCTGTAATGGACACTGTAGACACAAAACCAGCAGATGCTGGGGGTGAGGGGTGGGGGTGGTTGTTGGTGATATATAGGCAATGTTTTGAATCTACTAAATGTCAGACAAAATGTTCATCTTTATATCTCTGAAAAGGGCATTTTACCACATAATGTCTCAAGCTTACAATTCCTGGGAGGACAATCCATTTATAGCTAACATGGCTTACTGTCTTAATACATATCAGTATCCTTGCAACGTTTTGAAATTCATTATTCAACTGATGCAGCTCATGAGAAAGAAGAAATGTATTGTTCTTGTTGTTTCAGCACAATGTGCGAGGTGTGGTATCTATGGCAAACAATGGACCAGTCACCAATGGATCCCAGTTTTTTATAACATATGATAAGCAGCCACATCTGGACATGAAATATACAATATTTGGAAAGTAAGTTTCTTGTCAGGATATGTATGTATGTGTATATATATATATATATATATATATATATATATATATATATATATATATATATATATATATATATATATATATATATATATATATACAGTAAAACCTCTCTTACCGAACACCTCTCTATACTGAACACCATTTCTCGGTCCCAAATATATACATGTACTTCGAATATAAGCAAACACGCCAATAACGAACACTTTTTTTCTGGTCCCAAGGGTGTTCAGTGTAGGCAGGTTTTACTGTATATATATATATATATATATATATATATATATATATATATATATATATATATATATATATATATACATGTATATATATGTGTGTAACTCAGAAAGCAGGTACATCAATACAAAATGCACAATGACATATTTCTATAGGTAAACATTATTATTATTTATAGAGGGTTAAACCTGGTAAGCTGACGCTGATCTTCCCCAGGGCCCACTTGCACGCACCACTCAATCAGCCATTCACACTGTGTGCGGGGACCTGTTGTGAGTGCATTTCTTATAGCGGCCAATACTGAGTCAGGGGACTTGCACCCTCTGTCATCGCCGCTGACATAATCAGGCACAGGTAACCCAAACATGTCCCACTAAGCCTTTGAACAGTTAAGTGGTCACTGCATGTGAAGAGCCAGGGAAGAATCCCTTGAGATCGGCCGGGAGTTGAACCCCGTATCCCTCGCACACAAAGCGAGGACCGTAACCACTTGGCCACAGTGGCTCTTTACATTTACATGTAGCACAAAGATCTAGTTTTTGCTTTAACTTACTTTTTTGAGGTTATGTGGTTGATCTTTGTCTATTGTCCAGCTGTTATCCATCTGTCCGTTGTGTACACTTGACATTTTACTTCTTCCAGACAGCTAGCTTGATGGTGGTGGCAATCTACCTGGCTGGGTCTTTACCAAATTTGTTCAACAGGTCATGCTGCAGTGATTTTTTTAATTTTTATTATTTTGGGGGCAAAATATTCCAAATTTCTCATCTCCAAAACCACAGGACCAATTTAAAATTTTGAAAATGTATTGAAATTTAAATACATACCATTCCAGGGACCTCTAGATCTTATTTCGAAGTCAAAGAAAGTTGGTCACTAGACACAGACTTGCTTTTATGGTGTGATGTGTACAGAAAAAAATAGAGAATCTGACATGACTGAGAAACTGTTACTAGTCTTCTCTCATGACAGACCATTGTTGGTGGGGAAAATGATGAGTGACCACAGGTATTTTAGTAGAATGCAAGCTTTCTGTTAACTCAGCAAGTATGACAGACTGGCTCATCTATTGGTAATGGTGCATCCTAAGCCCATTACTATTAAGAGGAAAGGACCTACAGCTACCAGGGTTCTTTTGGTGTTAATTTTAACTTTGAGTGACTTTGAAAGATCAAACTGATATATCAGCTTGTATGCTTGTAATTATGGAACCTAATGGCATTACCCATTAAACATAAACAGGACATTACCTTTGGGTTTGTTTGTTTGTTTTTTTTTTTTTTGCATAGTGAAGGTTGCGTCAGCAAAGCTATGCACTTACAGGAGTGTGGTATTCAACCCAATCTTGTGCCTTGGTTTTCACTTTTTGACTCTTGAAACAATACATATTTATTATGCTTAAGGTGTAGATTATATTTACATAAAAGAAATATGTGTAATGTTAGAATTTGTTTTTATGGCAAAAATAGAGTTTTGCAAAAAGACCTAATTTGTCAATTTATCGTGGCTCACAGAAAAAATATCAAACTTAAATGCCTGAAAGTTTGCAACTTTAACCTTTGCAGACATGGCCAGGGAAGATTTGCTCATTTTTTCCATAAATATAATACATGTAGTAAAATTTTAACTGAAACTGAACTTTAAAAATGGTCGTCACAATGATTAACAATTCCTAAAGGTTAGGGCCCAAATAAACACATAAAGATACAAAATATAAAAAATTCCAGAAGACCTTCCCTATTATAAGTTAAACTCTTAGCTCCACAAAACATTTTATTTCATGAAAATCAAACCATCCATTATTGACAAATCTTCAGTCAAAATTGGTAGAGTCAAATTTCATTGGGCCCAGACCTGTGTTTGACTGACAGCACACTGTATTCCTTTTTTACATGGTGTTGTAAACACAGGGTCTTGTGGGTCTTTGACTGAAAGGTTATAATTTGTTGTGCGCAGCATGTAGATGACTACTGTACCTTTTCAAAACATACAAAATGTTATTTTGATGCAGATGATGATTTTTATGAAAAAATAGCTCTGCTGATGACACGTTAATTTTGATGTTGAATTATCTTGAAAAGTCAAACTGATGAATTGGCTAAATTTTGCCCCCCCCCCCCCCCCCCCCCACCAGAGGAGCGGTATAGTGAAATCACTTTTTCCATCTGTGTGTGTCTCTTGGCTATTCATATCTGGGCTATACTTTGCCTGTTCTTCAACGTAGATAAATGGAACTTTACACTCAGGTGCATCTGGACATAAGGTGTGCCATGTACCTAAAGCAGGTCACTAGGTCAAGTATCTGGGTCACAGTGACATATTCTTGTAAAGTCATGTACAGGCTATAATTCCTTTACTATTTTTTAACTTGGTCTCATGAAACTTCAAACACACATGCATATATAACTTGACCTAAAAGTGTGTCATCAAACAAAACTAGGTTGCTAGGTGGAGTATCTGGGTCAGGGTGATACCATCATGTAAAACTTAATGATACTTCATGTCCGGGCTGTAATTCTGTTTTCCTTCAACCTAAATTAATGAAACTTTACACACATGTGCATCTGGACATAAGGATGTGCCATGTACCAAAAGTAGGTCAATAGGTCAAGTATCTGGACCACAGTAACTTACTCCTATAAAATCTTGTCCAGGCTATAATTCCTTTACTATGTAACTTAGCTCCATGAAACCAAGGAGGGTGGAGAGAGAGGAGGGATGTCTAAGCATTCAGGCTGCCGGCCTATCCTATTTGCGCATTTCGATTAATTGATAGTGTGGTTGATAAGACAATCGAGTTGTGTATTCCAGTTCCACTCGAATACACGGGTCCCGATGCCAGCAAAGCTGAACCCATAGGACGCGGCAAGCGAGTGCACCTGAACATATTCATCAGCTCACCGTTGGCCCCTATTGTTTATTTACCTGTGAGCGTATAGATTTTATTGTAGACAAACTTCAATACTTCCAACTGGCTATTTCCACCTTTTGCCTAAAATTGGTATTTCCCAGGCAGACGGATAAAATTCTAACACCCATTCGTTTATGTCGCAATTTGAATTCTCTCTACCCTCCTTGATGAAACATCACACACACACATACATGTTGACCTAAAGGTGTGTCATGAAACAAAACTAGGTCACTAAGTCAAGTATCTTGGTCACGAGGATACATTCGTGTAAAACTACGTTACACTTGATGTCTGGGCTGTAATTCTGTTGTCCTTTGATTTAGAATCATGAGACTTTACACACCTGTGTATTTAGACACAAGAATTATCATACATAAAAGTAGCTGTCAAGCATCCGGGTCATGGTCATAGCCTATTTGTATTGACTACAGTAATTCCCAAATAAGATCTGTGATTAGCAAGGTTATAAATGTGGTGAAGGTGGCATGTATCCAGCAGTCTCAGATTGCATTTTAATATATCTTGGTAATATTAGACTTGTGGTCACTTATTGGCGAACACTAATACAATACAATAAAATGTCTGTACTCAGGTATGAATACACCATTGTGGCCAATCAGGTGCAGGTTACCGCACTAAATAGTTCTTGGTTGTCTTGTGCTGACACCTTTGGGGGCCATTTACCTGTAATGAACCCACTGTTTCAGCTAGACTATTACATGAGCTTATCAGCCTGTTTGTGTTGTATGGTTTGACAGATATTTTTTCCATGATGAGTTTTATAAACAGAGGGCAAATCACATATTCATACGCAGTGACGTAATGCTGGCAAGCCGTGCTCGGAGCACGTGTTTCCTGGCTATGACAGGTAAACACTGGCATAACTTTTGATTCTATCTATAGACTCGCCTTTTTTATCTTGAATGTTTTCAATGAAAGGTGTCTGCACAACACCAACTGCATACTTTATTTTAAAAAGTGACGCAACAAAAGTTATACGCCTTTATGCTAATATGAGAATATACAGTAAATATAATGGTGGTTTCATCCCTGAAGGAAAACTGATGCTGACAGATGAAATTTTAAAATTTCACCTTCATGTCAAATTGATTTGCTCTAAATGTTGCCTTACCACTTATATTTGTCAGATCAAACCATTTGAGATGGCTATCTTTATTTGTTTATGTAAGATAAAACAATTAAATTGTGTCAATGGTTTACAATAGGGTACACTGCTGGATTTTCATACATTAACTAAAACAACAATGATATTTGCATGTTTTGGGGAAAAATGAAGAAAGAGTGACTTTTAAATTAATATTTAGGTTAAATTCTCCATTTTAAAAGAAGATTGAATGGGGATGAATGATATTTCAAAGGAAAATATGTTGAAATTGACTTTGGTCTTTGCATATTTAAAAACAGCTGAAAAAGCCCCCAACTACTTGATAAATGAAGATGGAAACTAGGAAGGATTATAAAGTGATCATGATGGCCTTGTAACCACTTGATGGTAGAAATAAGACTGATATATATATGTGTAAAAACAAGTGTGTATCATCAATATTTAAAATTTTATTAGAGCAACAATGAGGCAGTTTGTACCACTCAGCAGCCATCATTTTTAAGGGGGGGGGGTGGTATCAAGGTCAATGTAGGTTCACTGACCAGGTTTTTTTCTGGCAAGCTGTATTGTTTTGTTACAAACAGATAATAATAATGTAACCCAAGTGAAAAAAAATTGAGATAAAATCAAATCTTTGAAGAAAAAATAATGAATTTTATTGATTGGTGGGGTCAGATCAAAACACTTAAAATTGCATTGGGAATCCATTGTGATAGTGCATAGAAAAAGTGTTAT
>CAXHWN010002756.1:0-13000 GCA_964020975.1 Hermodice carunculata | reverse complement strand
GTAGTTTCCTAATTTGGAACAATTAAAATTCTACATTTTTGAATCATGGTTCATTGGATGCAGCTATGTCGCAAACTCATAAATTGAAATTGGAATAGCATGTCTAGCTGCAATAGTTTTGAAGCCATGCAAGATTTAAACTTTGGACATTTGCCTAATTTGCATAAATCAAATTCCTAAAACTTTGCTCCATGGTTCACTGGATGCAGCTTTGCCACAAACCTATAGAATGAAGTTGAAATGGCATCTCTATCTATAATAGTTTTGGAGATATTCAACTTTGAAATAGTTCAATGCCTCTAATTAGCATTATTTACAATTCTACAACTTCCATTCACTTTCCATTATATTGAGAGGTTTCACAAACCTATACATGCACATTAATATTTGGTATCTATCTGCAATAGTTTAGAACATATGAAGCAAAAAAAAATAAATTTCCTCTAATTTGAACCATTTCAAACATCATGACTATTCCAAACGATACGCACAATTTCACTGGCAGGTCAGTCACCACGGCAAGTTTGGTGGTTTTAGGAATGATGGTGTCCGAGAGAGAGAGAGAGAGAGAGAGAGAGAGAGAGAGAGAGAGAGAGAGAGAGAGAGAGAGAGAGAGAGAGAGAGAGAGAGAGAGAGAGAGAGAGAGAGAGAGAGAGAGAGAGAGAGAGAGAGAGAGAGAGAGAGAGAGAGAGAGAGAGAGAGAGAGAGAGAGAGAGAGAGAGAGAGAGAGAATTCTTGGAAATACAAAACGTCTCGGTTCGCACCCAGATATAATGTAGTTGGAATGATACTTCTACCTATAATACTCTTGAAGATATTCAACATTTAAACTTTTGAAGTGCCCGTAATTACCATAAATTATAATTCTACAATTTATGTTTGTGGTTTATTGGAAGCGCCCACAGCACAAACCTCTCAGTTAAAGTTGAAATTGCAGGTCATGATTTATTCTGTTTTTTGTCTTCATTTATGGAATTTCAGATCTTGTCCATCTACCGCCAGCCCTGTTGTTGGCGAAGCGTAACCAGTGTTTCGTGACGTCAGCAATATCCTGTGCGGTTAACATATTGGCAGGGAGGGTCCCGTCGACCAGATTGTGAAATGAAGATATCAGAGATTCCAAATGTCCCTCATCACTAGGGACAATCCTTGAAATTAGCTGAAAATTTAACCAATTTACGGTGTGTGGCTTTCACCAAACTTGAGTATTAGTTGATTTATTCTTTGTTAATTGTTTTATATCGCTGATGGTCTTGATTACTTGTCCCTAAAATGACACCTTCTTGACGTAAGTGAACATATTTCGATTCTTTCGTGTCAGTGAGGTGTCCTGCTTACGACCTTTCACTGGCTTTAACACGGCATGCAATTTGTTGAACATACCTCCTTTTTAATTGACATTATATTGTTTAAAAATGTTAGCCAAGGAATAAGTGTGGTTGAGCGATATATTTACTCAATCTGGAAAGGATGTTTCATTTGTCATCTGACTTCCCTGATGAGCCTAATTAAAATGTAGCCCGGAACAAAGATTAAACTATAAGACACAAAAAACTGTTCCGTGTGATTTAATGATAATGATTATAATTGTGTGAGTTGCCGGTAGTTTCGAGGACATTGGCATTTCGCATTCTCAGAATCTGCATCAAAAACGAGGTTTCGGAGAAAAAAGTTCAAAACGTTACATCCTTGCTAATTTGCACAACAGTCGATTAAGCAACACACGACAACAGAACCGTCACTTCGGAAACAAAATTTTTAAAAAAAATAATAATAAAATACACACACAAAAATCGGAGATTATAATATTACAGAACTTTTCCTAGAATGTAAAGACAGGCATCAATGATATTTTTAATTTCTTGCTTTCAATGACTGAAAGGCGTTGAGATGAAAGTGAATTAAACTTTCTCTCGATGCACAATTAATACTTCATTGAGTGCTTGTTGATGACAATTTGATTCTGTTTATCAGGCAATTAATAAATTGAATCACTGCAGCTTTATCAGGCAATTAATGAATTGAATCATCGCAGCTTCTAGACACGTACATATATGTACGTGTTAAACTTTGAACCAGGCACTGTGGCCAAAATTGGATATATAATGCCTGCAATTTTTACCGACTTTTTAATCAATTATGTTGATCGAATGAATACAGCCAGATTAAAGCTTAATCAAAATGTATTAGATTTTGTTACATTTTCCCTCTTCTTCGGATCTGGTCTTTCTTTCTATCTATCTTTCTTTCTTTCTTTTTTTATTTACGAGCAGATTTGTCTTTCTTTCTTTCTTCATTTCCGTCCTTTTTTCTTTTTTTATGACCAGTTTTGTCCGGAGTTTTTCTCAGACTCTACTATTCCTTTAAAACCAGCAAACCTTCCACGGCGACGAACATACCAGTAAAATTGGGCACCTGACTTGGAATTTTTATGATGTCTAAAATTATGCAAATTAGGGGCACTTAAAATTTTAAAAGCTCCATATATTCCAAAATATTGCAGATATACGAAAAAAAAACCCTTACACTTGCAGGTTTGAGACATCTGTCAATGAACAGTGAACAAAAGTTCTAGAAGTGCAACTAAATGTGGCAAGTTTTAAACTTTTTTGCCATGTTAATTGTCTGAATGTATTATTGTGGAAGGGGGAATAGGGGGCACAATGTGTTAAATATAAAATTATTTGTTACATTGACACAAAATAATTTAGACTGTAACCATGAACTATATATGATGCCAATCAGATTCACATGTTGAAGTATTTAATGGAACAATCATCACTCAATAATTTTTGTGTCAAAAAAACTCATAACCACCATGCAAACCCTGTTAAGGGAAATGCATGTTTAAATCTAGTGTGGCTACAAAATAGTTCTGCTCACTGCTGATTGGCTGAAGAGCAGGTTTTAAAAAGCAGTGTGGCTGCTCATGGCAGTGGTTGCATACAGCAGGTACCACTGTATATAGGTTTGTGACATAGGTGCATCCAATGAACCATGAACCAAACTTGTAGGATTTGAATTTATGCAAATTAGATGATTACCTAAAATTTAAATCTTGAATAGCAAGATAGGTTACTTGTAGCTAATGAGCTGGGTGACAGATTTGAAGATACATGCAACTCTCGTGGCATTCAAATCTTACTGTGGCACAGTGACTTCATGCATGACTACATGGTATGTGGCCATGTATG
Source organism: Hermodice carunculata (assembly GCA_964020975.1). Lineage (NCBI taxonomy): Eukaryota > Metazoa > Annelida > Polychaeta > Eunicida > Amphinomidae > Hermodice > Hermodice carunculata. The sequence continues at coordinate 9,806 of CAXHWN010002756.1, read as the reverse complement.
CTGGCCTTATAAATATTCACACTGTCCTTCATTTAATTATCTGGCATGCTGCCATGCCAAAAAAGGCTTAGCAGAGTCTCCCTACCCAAATAGTTGTCCAGCTAATTTTACCCTTATCATTGAGAGATTTAGTGCCACCCCCACCCCCACCCCACCCCCTTTTAAACATTTGCCATTCCATGCTTGCTCGACCCATTGTCATGCAAGATACTGTTCTGGTCTTGCTATTCCAGGCCGCCTTTTGTCCAGCTTTTTTACTTTGAGTGACCTTGAAAGGTTAACGCAAGGCCATACAGCATTGTAATATCTGTATATGGAAAATGGTGCACTTTGGGGCCATAGTTACCATTGAACATGAGTAGGAAATGACATAAAAGTTTTCATCTGGTGTTGTCTTTTTTGATCTAGAGTGACTTTGAAAAGTCAAAGCTAGACATGTCTACCTATATCATTCTGCAACACTTTTCACCAACTTGGCCACACTGTTAACATGACATTACACATTTGGAGCTTAAGTCACAGCTGCATACATTGCATTGCAGTCACGTCTTCCAGGCACCCAGACTGATTTGCTAATAAGAAAATCAAATATATTAGTTCTTTCTTTCTTCTTCTTATTTCCACCGCATAATTTGGCCGGAGCTTCTCTCAGACAGCGTGTAAGCTACAATGTTTAAACTTGGGATGATAACAGAGCTAGTAAGGAAGTTGACAATCTGATTTGGGATAAACGACATGTTGAAAATTCTGTAAATTAGGGCCTTTCTCAAATTTTAAGGCTCCATATCTTCCAAACTACTGCAGAAATACACAGAATTTTAATGGACGCAGGTAGGTTTGTGACACCTGCCAATGCGTTGGACAGCAAAAAAAGTTATAGAATTCCAACTTATGCTAACAAGGGGCATTGAAAAATTTAAAAGTTGAATATCTCCAAAACTATTATGGAAAAAGATGAAATTCCAACTTCAATTTATCAGTTTGTTGCAAGGCCACATCCAATGAACGATGAACCAAAGTTATGGGATTTTTAATTGATGCAAATTAGGTGGATATGCAAATTATTAAATTTTGAATGGCTTCAAACTTTTATAGATAGAGGTGCCATTCCAACTTCATTTTTGGGGGGTTTGTGACATAGCTGCATCCAATGAACCATGATCAAAATTGTACAATTTTAAATTATGCAAATAAGATGAAAATAAGAAATTTAAATCTTAAAAAACTTCAAAACTATTATACATAGAGGTGCCATTCCGACCTCAATTTGAAGGTATGTGACAAAGCCACATCCAATGAACCATAAACCAAAGTTATAAGCTTTTATTTTATGCAAATTAGGCAAATACACAAAATTAAAGTCTTTGAACCGCTTTAAAACTATTACAGATAGTACTATAGTAGTGTCATTCACACTTTACTTTATAGGTTTGTAGCATGGCCACGACCAATGAACCAAGAACCAAAGTTATAACACTCTAATTACGCAAATTAGCATAATACACAAAATTTAGATTAGGTTGAACAATGGCATAGTGTGGCATTTCAAACTGTTCTCATTTTGAAGGCACCCAGACAGATTTGCTGTGAAGCAATCTTCTTTTCTAGTTTTATTTGATTTGACATGGTCGTTATGGCAGCCGTTTCACAACGTTCTGTGCAATGTACGTGCAGTCAGAACGCAGATCAGTTGAGTTATAGCAGCATGAACCTATAGATCTAGATAAATCCAACTGGATATATCTGACCCGTTGTTCAACTTTCACAAAATGAGTTTACGTCACTGTCAGGCCAGCGGTATGCTAGTCAAGGCAAAGAATCCACGTCCACATAGCCTGCATAACTCTTTCAATGCCAACTGTTACATTAAGTCAAACTACTTAAAAAGAACTGCTCGCAATAAAATTAAGGATGCTGTATTCATATTCCTGGTGAAAAGTCCTCTCGTTCAAGTACTAGCCTTAAGGTTCAGAGAATACAATGGTCCAGGTCAACAGCTTTCCTTGGTGCGCTGTGGTCGCATTGCGCCTAAAGCGACCCGAAAAAAAAGCTGTGACTCAGTCCAAAATGTGGCAGTAGATGAGTTAAGTGTAAAAAAAGCACTGGGCTTACTTTTCCGGTAATTTTCCACAAGCTGGTAGCACGTACACATAAACGCAGTACCACCACATCAGTGTGACGTCACTCCTGTGATTTCCAGTTGACCACCTGTTGCTGACTAGTATTCATGTACGCGGGGGGGGGGGGGGGGGCAGGGGTGCTGATATGCTCCTCAAGGGAGCTCTAGGATAACAAAGCTGGTCATGGCCATATCAAGCTTGTAATGATTATGAAATAAACAAAAGCCGGGGGGTGCAAAACTGATACCTACATGTTCATTAGAATGCTGTGTTTTTTATTCTACTTTCATTGCAAGAAAATTTGCACACACCTTTGGCCCCTTACCTTTACTCCATAAATTGTATACATGTACATGCATACATACATACATACATACATACATACATACATACATACGTACATACGTACATACGTACATACGTACATACATACATACATACATACATACATACATACATACATACATACATACAGGCATATCCTTATGATGTCCAGAGATTTTTGAGAGGCAAAATCTGCTAAAATGACACTGACCATGATGTATTCAACCCTTAATGCAATACAAACAAGGGCAAAAGCTGACCTTTGACCTGCATGTATGCTCTACCTTAGTAATGGGGTCAGTAACACAGGTCAAAGGTCTAGGTCCAAATTTAAAATTTCTTCTAATGTCCCCAGGATTCCAAAAATGTGGAAATTGGCGAACATTTTTTTTTTTTTTTTTCAAACTTCCCTTCATAATTTTCATGCCAAATATTGTTTTAAAAACCTAGAACCATGCCCACTTTTCCCTCTTTCTCTTAAAATCAGGGTTTGTTTTGTGGGTGACGTGGTTGTTGTGCGTGGTTTCCCTGATACATGCTTCCTCACCAAAATTGAGTTCTGAGCAAAATAAAAATACGTTTTAAATGTAATCTGATTCTTTTTATTTCAATAGATTTCAATTAACTTTTGCTTACATATTTGTCCACTTCCTTGTTTAAAAGAGAGGAGAACGTAGACCACTGATTGACATAATTTAATTTGATGTAAATCAAAATCTACCTTACCCCCATTATATGGATTCATACATTATGGACGCCCTTAGGATATAGGGAAACCAAGATGCACACTTGTGAGGACATGTTAATTGTATTTGTTGGATGGGTGCCAAAACAATTATGAAATTTAAGTGTCATATTCTATGAAATATCTCTTTATGCATTGAATTTAATGTTTTATAGTAATGTTGGTTAAATATTGTCTTCGTCATGTTTGACCAATGTTGGGGCAAAGTAGTAACCCCAATCTTTTTTTTTTTTTTTTAACATGCCGTCTACCTTAATAAGGCAACGGTGTCAGTGGCCAAACATTCCAACCAAATCCTGGCGTTGTCCAAAAATCAACTTTGATTTGGGTGTAAATCTTCTGTTTTTTCCTCCTCACGTCGCTTTAAACATGCTGCTTTGGGATTCAAGTTGCGATCTCGGACCTGCTGCTCTAAGTTGGTAATAACAGAGACTGCTTCTTGTAAGATGAGTAATTTTGTCTGTGGTTTATCACTCTGTAGATGCAAAGCATCCATGCGTCCTATCTCTTTGAATGCTTCATTTATATCACGTATTCGTAGCCGTTTCTCTTTCCTCAAATGCCGCGCAGAGGACTTACTGATGAGATGAACGGTCAGCGGCAATAGATTGTGTGTGTGAGAATAGAGCGTTAAACGTTTAGCGGCAGGTGTGAGTTTTTACGGATACCGTCGATTTTAACAAGTAACGTCAAAAAGTGGAATTTGACGTTTAGCGGGGAATTAACGTTAAACGAGTTCTACAGGCCCAGTGTGAACTTGTGACTTAGGCACATGCCCAAAATATTAACAAACAGTGGAGCCATAGGCCTGTTATCGTTAGTACTAATGTTTGTCTGGGCTAATATGTATATATATATATATATATATATATATATATATATATATATATATATATATATATATATATATATGTACATATGTACATATACATATATGTTTTTATGTGTGTTATTGCCTATGCGCACGCCCGTGAATGTGTGTGTGTGTGTGTGTCTGTCTGTCTGTCTGTCTGTCTGTCTGAGTGTCTGTGTGTGTGCGCGCAATCAATGATACTGTTCTAACATTAACATTCCCTGTAATGGTACCCCGGATAGCTCGCTTTAAAAAAAACCGAGAGTCATCACCCATGATTGGCAGGTAATTGCATCTTAATGTGGCGAAATGTACATGAACATCCAGGCGACTATGCAGCAAATATTGTATGATATATTTGGGACAGGAAATCTGATCATTTAATCTTTCCATCAGGGTATAACGGCTATTAGGTCCGCTGTTTCCTGTTTCAGCTGTGCATTTTCCAGTACCGTCAAGGCAACAAGCGAAGATACACAAGTCGCCCTGCTTCACGGTTTGTTTAATTTTATTTGCTTTCAAAGATATATATATATGGTATATGCATGTATTTCAAAACATGCAGCTTCGTATTGACAAGAGTACGGCACCATTGTTATTCGCTTTCAACCGTTTTCCGATAAATTGTTCACATTAGTGTAAACTGCAATGAAAGAAAAACTCACTTTTTGGAAGAGTGCGAGATGGACGGACGATTTTCTTTAAACTAATCTACAATTACGGGTCATCGACTGACATATTGTTGCTGGTATCCTACATTAGTCCACAGGTGCTCGTAAGTTGCATTGACCCCCCAGCCGACGGTTTTTTGGTGGTCTCAGTCGAAAGCCGACAGTCGGCTGGGGGGTCAGTATAAGTTACTAGCACCTGTGCATTAGTCCTCATAGTTCGTACACATCGCTGACGCTGACCCACGTTGATCCAATGCCTCCATTGAATCGCGCCACCGGGGAACTCAGTATGATGGCTTGCTGATCTGTGCTTATTAAAATTAATAACAACAACAACAAAAACCATTCAAACTCGTCGTTTAACAAGCTATGCAGTATTGAATTTGGAAATAAACTTCATAGACATGAACCGTACAATGCATACAGTGCACTCATGGACTAATCTACATACACACAAATAATTTATATGTACATGTTTTACCAGACCTATAACGAGGTCTATCAATCCAACTTGTGCTCGCCGTGTGCCATTTAAAAACATAAGGGGTTACATGCACATGTTGGACTGTTAACCCTCCCTAATATCAGGCGCTCCATGGTACTGACCATTTACCCACCATATCAAGGTAAACCATATATACAAACTAATTACATTGTTTCACAGTTATAGGTATGGCTCAAAGTACAGGAGCGCTTATTCAAAACAATTTCAGATGAAGGAAACATTTGGTTATTCAAGTTTGTCAGGTCAAAAAGTATAGACACATTTGTTTTACATGGATTGTGAAAGAAGTCAAGCACTGACTTCTCGAGTCGGATGTTGGCTTATACTTCCTACCTTGCCTAGTGGAGGAAACCGAAGAACTCGGAGAAAAACCACCGTGCGCGGTTACAGTGGTAGGAACTTTTTCCACATGCTGCCCAGACGAGAATCGAACCCGGGTCGCAGAGGTGAAAGGCGAGCGTCTTACCGCTCAGCCAACCGTGCACCCCGGTCACAAGAATTCTATCTATCTATCTATCTATCTATCTATCTATCTATCTATCTATCTATCTATCTATCTATCTATCTGTCTGTCTGTCTGTCTGTCTGTCTGTCTGTCTGTCTGTCTGTCTGTCTGTCTATCTATCTAACTATCCGTCTATCTGTCTGTCTGTCTGACTAGCTCTCTCTCTCTCTGTCTCTCTCTCTCTTTCTATATATATATATATATATATATATAAATATATATCAGTTCGATTGTATGTTTAAGATTATTTCAAGATTTTGTGATTCGCTTGTTACTTTTCAAATTTTTATCACAATTGTCACTATGAAACACGTAAAAAGCACTGAAATTCCGGTATTGTCGAAATTTGAAGATAACGACGACCTTCCTGTATAGTTTTGACTTGTTTCGTCATTATTTTCTGGTGTATTATCGAAGCAGACAAATTGAAGGCGGAAGGCTGAATACGGTTATGATCGATGGATGGGATGAGATGGATAGACATGTGCGAAAGGAAAAAAATAACGTATTTTAGGGTGACAGAGAATCCTCCTTCAGTATGTAGCTTTGTCGTCCGCCCATGACACCATAAAAAGTTACCTCTGCATCCGTACATGGGACATGATTCACCTCCCCGACCCGTACAAGTGTTATACACAGTTTGGCAGCTGCTGGAAAGAGAGAGAGAGAGAGAGAGAGAGAGAGAGAGAGAGAGAGAGAGAGAGAGAGAGAGAGAGAGAGAGAGAGAGAGAGAGAGAGAGAGAGAGAGAGAGAGAGAGAGAGAGAGAGAGAGAGAGAGAGAGAGAGAGAGAGAGAGAGAGAGAGAGAGAGAGAGAGAGAGAGAGAGAGAGAGAGAGAGAGAGAGAGAGAGAGGGTAAAATTGAAATGGGGTAATTAACATGAGACGAATGACCGTATTAGTAGGAACTGGTATAGTCCAATTTCCTTCTCATTAGAGCGACATTACATACACAAAATTACACATAAAGTCCAAATCTCGAGTTGATGTGGATGGAGATCCGGCTCCACAACAATAAGTTTTTATTAGCCGTTGTCTACAGGCCTCCAAATTCAGGTGCATCCTTCTGGGATGATCTTCAACTCAACTTTGATCTAGCTTCTAGTAACACGGATTGTACAAACTTTATGATAGCGGGCGACTTGAACGCTGATCCAAAAACATATCATGGTAAAAAACTTAGTAATTTTGTTCTTCATAATAATCTAAAACTTCACGTAACAGAACCAACGAGAATAACCCAACAGACGTCAAGTTGTTTGGATCAAATAATTAGTAACATGCCTCAATATATTAAGTCAATAACTGTGCTGCCACCCGTGGGACAAAGCGACCACTGCACTGTTGCAGCAAGTTTATTTTTCAGGGTGCGAAAAGTTCACTGTTTCGACCGACACATATGGGATTACTCTAGAGCTGATTTTGATATTTTCCGGCAAAAACTGAATGAGGCTGATTGGGATGCCTGCTTCGATACTGATTGTATTAACACGGCCTGCAACATGTGGACCCAGTCCTTCTTGTCTGTTGCACAAGCTTGTATACCCAACAGAAACGTGACTATACGTGCAAATGATGCACCATGGTACACGTCCAAATTGCGCACTCAAAAGAGGAAAGTGGAAAGAATACATAAAAAAGCAAAGGTATCAAATGAAAATCATCACATATGGCGATATTTTCGTGACTTGCGTAATGCTTATATAAGTGACTTGCGAACAGCTGAAGAGGAGTATCACAAAAAGCAGTGTAAAGTTGTTAATGAGGGTAAATTCAAAAGCAAAAATTGGTGGAAAATGGTGAAATACCTTATCTCTGGAGAATCTAAATCATCGATTCCTGCAATTATTTCAGATAATACAGTCACCTCCGATAATACTACAAAAGCAAACATTTTTAATGACTTTTTCCTTGAACAATGTCGTGTCGATTCCTCGGCCTTTACACTGGATGGGCATGATATTCTTGATCAGGAAAATGTTTTAGAACAAGTAGAGTTAGATGAACAAACAGTTTTTGACATCTTGAAATCTCTGAAAGTTGATAAGGCTTGTGGACCAGACGGCATAAGTCCTTTATTATTAAAAGAGGCTGCATCTAGCATCACTCCCTCCCTTACTAAATTGTTTAACTTTTCTCTCAGTAATTCTAGATTTCCGTCAGAATGGAAAAAAGCCCACGTGTCACCGATCTTGAAAAATGGATCACCAGAACATTGTAAAAATTACAGACCCATTTCGCTCCTAAGTTGTGTAGGCAAAGTGTTTGAACGAGCAGTCTTCAAGCATATGTTCAATTTTTTCCGGGACAACTGCGTCCTTTCCGATAAACAATCTGGTTTTATTCCTGGTGACGGAACTGTTAACCAACTAGTTTTTCTATATAACGAGTTTACCAAAGCTGTTGATTTGGAAAAAGAAGTTCGTGTAGTCTTTTGTGACATAACAAAAGCTTTCGACAAAGTACATCATCCGGGTTTGGTTTACAAGATGAAGAAAGCAGGGATTCATGGCAATCTATTAAAATGGGTCGAAAATTATCTTCATGACAGGTGTCAGCGCGTAGTTATCCAAGGTCAGGCGTCTACTTGGGGCAGTATCGAAGCAGGCGTCCCACAAGGCTCAGTACTAGGCCCACTCATGTTTTTGATCTATGTAAATGACATTGTAGATATAGTCAAGTCAGAAATTCGTCTTTTTGCAGACGATACAACACTATATATCCAAGTAGATAATCCAGCCGAAGGGGCAAACACTTTAACTCACGATCTTTCCTCCATGTCTGATTGGGCAAAACAATGGCTGGTCAGTTTCAACCCAGCAAAGACCAAATCATTACTTTTTACTCGTAAAAAGAGACCTGTTGATCACCCTGACTTAATGTTCCAAGAAACAAATATTGAAAATGTTGAACATCATAAGCACCTTGGCATCATCTTTTCTGCCGACCTCTCGTGGGCATCACACATAAATTTGATTGCTGTAAAGTCAAGGAAATTAGTAGGTATTCTAAAAAGCCTCCAATACAAATTGAACAGACGGGCGCTGGAATCTTTATACTTCTCTTTCATTCTGCCCTGTTTAGAATATGCCAGCGTGGTCTGGGATGGATGCACACAATCGGACAGGGATCTCCTGGAAAGTATTCAACTGGCTGCAGCCCGGGTTGTAACAGGAGCAATGAGTCGAACAAGTCACAGTAAAATATATGAAGAAACGGGCTGGGAAACACTTTCCGAAAGAAGACGTAAACAAAAATTAGTTCTCATGTTCAAAATAGTAAATGGTTTTGCTCCTGCCTACCTCTGTGACCTAGTTCCCCAGACAGCGGGAGAAAGAAATGCATATAACATAAGATCCAGACAAACCATAACACCTCCTATTGCTAGAAAAAACATACATTACAACTCCTTTCTCCCATCTACTATCCGTGAATGGAATCTTCTTTCAAGATCAATAAAAAATTCGGAAAATGTTGACGACTTCAAACGGAAATTAAGCAAAAGTACACCGAAAAGAAATGAATTATTTTACTTTGGAGAAAGAAAAATTGCCATTATACATGCCAGGATAAGAATGGGTTGTAGCCAGCTGAATTCTGACTTGTACAAAATGGGCTTGATAATGTCACCACTTTGTTCCTGTGGTCATTCTGTTGAGGATTACTTCCACTATTTTTTTCAGTGCAGCAAATATACCATCCAAAGGGACAAACTTCAAACTGAAATTGTATCTTTGGCACCTTTCAACCTAAAAACATTACTTTACGGAATATCAGGTGGCAACAAAAACGCAAATTATGACATTTTTCGATCAGTACATTGTTATATTAAATCTACGGAAAGATTCAAGGATTAGTCAACCTCAGTAAAGCTTTCAAGCAGGTACCTCTCACTATAATTTACATTTATACAGATCTCGTCGCCAGTTTAAGATATGGACAAGCAAATTAACACGTACTCGCCCAATAGCCTCTTCTCCTTCTCCCTTTCACTGTCTGCTGTCTGTAACGTACTGTGCGTGTATCTATATGTTATCTGGCAGTCCAACATTGTATGTATGTATTGTCACTTTATGTACAAGAGG